>JAFFZH010010949.1:0-15906 GCA_018420115.1 Euura saliciscinereae | reverse complement strand
AAAAAAAAAAAAAAAAAATTAACACAGGCAATGAATAATAATTCAAAATAGAATCACTCCATATTCTTTCTCCGCTGGTACGAATTCCGGATCACTTGCAAGAATTTGTGGATTAAATGTGCTAATTATCACTTATCTAATCAATTCCTCAAGTTCATCTGGACTCACCAGTCTTGGCACTATCTGACCTTTCTGGGTTAGAGGGTCTGGGCCCCCATATCCGTATCGTGCAGTCGTCAGACACGGAAGCCATCATCTGATGATAGACGGGATTCCATGAGACGCAGTTAACGGTTCTGCTGTGGCCAGTCAGTGTGGCTAAAGGCGTTTCTCTCTTTATGTGCCAAACGTAAACTTTGTTATCTGCAATTTAAATTTCAAAAGATTATCAGAAGTGAACGAAACCAAAATCCAAACAAATTTCGGTTTTACCTTCACTTCCGGAGGCTATAAAATCTTGGTTTATGCCACCGAAGCAACTGTGGATTGTGAAATGTCCCTGGGTAACTCCTTGGAATCTTCTGACGAGACAACGGTCTTGTAGATCCCATAGGTGGACGCCTTGGTTGGCCACGTTCAGGAGAGCGAGTCGGTCCGACTTGTTCACACTGAATGACATTACCGGATGGTCTTCTTGTAGCCTAGAATCATTTTTTGAACCTTGTTAAATCGACATTGAAAGTTATCGAGATGGAAAATACAGTCAGAAGCATGAAATTTTCTGAAGTCACAGAAAAATCGTTGTTTTTCACTCACACTGTGAAATCGCACAGTTCGTCAAAGTTGTATCCACGTATGCGGTGATGGGAGTCAGCGGCTAGTACAGTTTTTCCGTCGCTTCTGCACCATAAACACTTGACCCTCACACCTTCCCAGGAGTCGATCACATTACCTTCCATATCCTGTGAAAGAGAATAATTAAAAATTAGTCAGAAAGAAAATTAATAATAATCTCAATACTAGAAAAATTAGCCCATGAACTAGATAGTTCTTTATTTGATTGAAGTGAGACTATAAAAGTATAGAAACTCACACATTGATAAAATTGACCTCGCACTCCGCCCGTGACGAATTTGTTTGCATCGCGATGCCACGCGCACGCAGTCAGAGAATCCTCTGGACTCTGAGTTAATTTTACTCGAAGTTCACAGTCCGGAGTGTCGACGCTCCAGAGCCAAAGTTCGGGGCAATCTTCCGGTCCGCAAGCAATTAAATGACTGCTGTCTGGGCTCCAGGCGATTAATGCAACCCCGTACGAGTGGCCTTCCAGAGTCTTTCTATGCGTCACAGTCAACGTGTCCTGCGATATAAATCAAATTTCATGTAAAGGAAA
Organism: Euura saliciscinereae; assembly: GCA_018420115.1. NCBI lineage: Eukaryota > Metazoa > Arthropoda > Insecta > Hymenoptera > Tenthredinidae > Euura > Euura saliciscinereae. The sequence goes on along the minus strand of JAFFZH010010949.1, from coordinate 14,573 downwards.
GGGTCGAAGCTCAAGATAAAGAAAAAAAAATTCATTGAGTTGATTGTTGTTTGCTTACGGGACAAACATCCCATATGATGACGGTAGTGTCTTTGGAGCCAGTAGCCAGCTTAAGACCATCTGGAGAAAATTTGCAATACCACACCTCGTCGCAATGGTCGTTAAGTACCTGAGTCGTGTGGCATGGAAATTGTTCCTTACTACAGTTGTGGTCAACCAGCAGGGAGACATTCTCCAAGTTTGTCTGTGAACAAAGAATCGCATCAGTTCCAATATCAACGTTCCGCGAATACCTTGATTATCGAAAAGCCTGGCCTCGTTACCTGTGAATTAGTAATGTGGTATGTACATTGCTGGTTCTGCATTTCCACAGCTTGGCAAAGGAGCGAGTGCAGGCGTCGCGGTGGCAGCATAACGGAGGGTGGTAGGTACCTCTGGAGTCGGTCCATCAGGGCGGCTCGTGAGGCTGGACCTTTGCCGTCCCATCCGGCTCTTGTCTGCGAGGGAATGTTATTCATAAATCTCGTTCATTCAATAACAGTTGCGTCTCGATTTTACCTGCAGCTCGTCGCGTCCGCTGCACATCATGAAAGCGGATAGCTGATGTACCCGAGCAGTGTTGTGTCCCAGGGGAGTGAGTTCGTTGCGTAGAACCTGTAAGGCCTCGAGAACCAAGCCTTCCTCCAAAAATTCGAGGTACTTTTGTTCGAGTAGTAAGAATTTCATCTCCTAGAGGATAATTAAGAAATGGAAAAGAGTTAGAGGACAATGAGATCACCAATTAACTCCAGTTTCATTCTCACCACGAGACTTTGACTTGACCCGTGCAGAAAGGACTTCAGCTCGTTCAGATCATGGTCCGCTTTGTTCCAATCCCCGTCCATCACGTGCTGCCTAAATTTCGCTGCGGACGGATGGTCCAGGCGACATCCAGACTCTTGCATCAACAGGTCAGCTGTCCGGCTGAAAATTTAGTCCGATCGGTAATGAATGAGACTCAAAGGAGGCTTCGTCTATTGGAAATTGAAATCCTATGTCTTCTAGACAATCGATTAATGATTATATCAAGGAAGCGAGTTATTGCGAGGGTGAAACGAAAATCGATCGTTTAATTTGCAACGCGAATGGGGTTCTCTTTGGAATTGTTTTGCTCTGAAATCTTGCCGATGTTGTGGAACGTATGAATACAGCGGGTAGATACTAGTCTTGTGGATACTATAATTAGCTCACTCCCACCTAGTTGCAGCTTACGATGCAGATATGGTGCAAGAGACACAAGCTTCTTGATCAACACGCGTGCTAACAAGAAACAAAGAAGTCTGGGGAAACGCGTGCCCTTGAATAACTGTAGGAAGTAAAGTAGCGAGAGTAATCGAAGGAAGAAATCTTAGGCAAGGAGTAAACGTGCTTTGTTTTCATCAACAATGACGATCGAGAAATCACCCGACCACGCGAGGCGCATAACGCATAATCATTCATGCATACAAATTCGTCCATACGTTGAACAAGAACAGGACGAAACTGTGACGCAGTAGAAACAAAAAATTCTAAATAAATCGTCAAAATCGTTGTGACCTAATAGAAAAATTGTTCCCTAGGTCAGGGAACGGAATGGAAGTGGTAATCCAACCCGTTTCCACGTCAATTATTATCTCACAGTGATTTGAATGCATTACGCATCTCGGTTACATAATTGTCTGTGAGGATAAACGATGGATCCATCGCGTCGAATAGATGGTAGAAATCAATCTCTGCCCTCATTTTCTTTCTTTCGCAGATAGTATCGCGTTGCAAAGTCCAAGACGCAGTTTAGGATTAAAAAAACTGTATCAAATCTAAAATCGATCGAAACGGAAGCTTGTTTGTTCCAATCCGCTTATCGGAGACAATGACTGCTCCTCATGCGTGTCGAAACGCCGAGGTAAAAATTGATTAAGAGCGCGTTCTGACTTTCATGTGAACATACTCAAGTCCAACAGTCTTCAAGTGCTGTCCGATGAGTCGAACAATGTCCTGATTAGTCTTATCCATAACTTTGGGAGGGTCCGAAGCTCCGTTGGCTTCTCCGTTGACTCCATTAAGGTCCCCGTCCGGACCTGGAACTACGTTCCCGTTAGTATGAGGTCCTCCAGAGTCTGCCGAGGCTCCGTTTTGCTGAGAACCAGGTGGCGCGGTGACTCCGTTCGACGCTTGCTGCATAGTGCTGTAACGACACGCCAAAACAACGTTTTCAACGACTTTTGACTCCAAAAAAGGGTCCATTTCTTTGTCTCTCAAAGACCAGAAAGCGAATTTTTGCACTGAAAAAAATCTTCTTCGGAGAGACAAAGAGATTTCTTTGTCGTCAATAGTTTGAAAAAATTCTTTCATCTATTGATTTCTAGATTAAAAAAACTGTTCGGAAAAATGATAAATAAATTTTTTGGAAATCGAAATAGAAGAAAAAAAAATCGCCAAGTCACAGAAGCGTCGGTTACTTGTCAAAAGTTTCAAGTTTTGTATCAAATATATTTGTGTATAATCGTTGAATGAGCGAAAAGGGATTATATTCAGTTGGGAATGCGCATCGGGATTGAATAATAAAAATAAAAATAGAAATAAGAAATTGAAATAAATATGTTGGAACCGGATCGTTGTGGCGTTTGATAGCGATGAGCGTGTTAATTACCGAAAATTGTCCATCTCTAGAGTGGAGTGGAGCTCGTCCGCTGGTCTTACGGTAGCCGAGAGAGAACTACGGGACCTTTTGCGCGGTGGCGGAGCGAGTCCACCGTCGTCCGACTCGCCGCTCGAGGCCAGGCTTGTTCGCGTACCACCCCGTTTTTCACACAATTATTATCGCTTGGTTTTAGGTTTGGTGGGGCACACAGAGATCAGCCACGGTTGTATATGTGTTTAAAAATCGCACGAATCCTTTCCCCCCTTTTTTCAACGCGATATTTTAGCGATTTTAAGTCCGCGTTTTATACACGGAGGCCTAGTTTGAAAAAAAAGAAGAAGCAAGATTCTTGTACGTCTGCCAAAACGGACACGAACAATGACTGCCACCAGCTGATACTTGTTTAGATCGTCGTTTACGTCACTCTCTGCGACTCGACCAGTCTTTATGGGAGGCAGGAGGTAGGAGGTAGGCTCGCTTGCGGGCTCGATTCTATCGCTTTACAACGTCACGCTAGAGCGAGCCTCCTGCGAACTACTCGACGACCACAGATGACGCTGCAATCGCCGTTTCGACAACAGAAAATTGAATTTAAACTTTCAAATTTAATTATTTATAATGAAACGAACTCACTTTTTTTTCCTTTATTTACGTCTTAATTACTATTTACCTGTTTCTGAAAGATGAATAAACGAAAGCCTCTATCAATATTTAGAATTCAAATATTTATTTGACTATACAAGAAAATTTATTTACAGTCTTTATAGAAAAAATATACATATTATATCATTGCTAAAATTTTTTTTTTTATATTCGTTCTGTACACAGAATAAAGATGCGAATAATTATAATCGATGGTGTCGATCTCTTTCTACTATATCAAAGTGTAAGATTAATTACCGCTTTTGGAATGTTCTCGTACCGCAAGTGTGAGAGAGAAATGGAAGGCGAAGAGGTATACAATTAATCTCAGGATATTGTATGTCTTTGGGATAATAGATGATCCATGGAACGATTAATAAACCCTGAGGGGTACAAAAGAAATTCTTGTTCGCACGGACGGCGGTTCTTATGTTTCTTGACTTCCGCCAGTGTTCGGTAGGGTCAGCCGATATTTGAACCCACTTTGTCGCTATCTGATCTCACGTAACGATTTTAACATTCTTTGAAAACGAATGACTCGATCTAAATACAGCAGAGATATAAATCGATCTGTATCGAAACCACATATTGCGAATTAGGATCAAAGGATCAAAAGCCGATCGGATATTCTAGAAACTCATTATCATTAATTATAACGAGGAAGAAACTCTCACGAGCTTAAATGGAGCATCTAATATAGCCTTCGGTCGTATTTAACGTGTTTGAAGAAAAACAAAGTTAGTAGAATGAAGAATATAACGTTTTTTATCCAATTAGACAATTTAATACACATAGATTCAAATCGTATTTTTAATTAGCTCAACGATTTTCTCGCTAAAAAGTTTCGAAAGTATGAAGTGCATTAGCGCCCGAATACGCGTCAACCCGCAGTACACGAGTGCATCGCTCGATGCATACGACTGCGACGATGCTGCGGGCCGACTCTCACCATCAAGCAAGAATTCCACCACACATCAATCCGTAAATCCGCTCCTTGCAGTGAAGAGAAAATAGACGATTATTCGATCAAACATTACAATATTTTTATTCTCCGTTTTATCCGCATCGTACACTCAATCACGAACCGATACCCGTTCATAATTCCCACTCCTCGGATCGAGGGAGAGTTTTGTTTTTGTTTGATACTCGGTTACATGAAGCGCCGATCGTTTGTAGATCGAAATTTAAAAATGGGCGATGTTTTCTGAGTAATCGAATTCGTCGATCTTCAGAGGTCAATATTGACGAAGAAGAAGCAGAGCGAGAATCCACTTGGAACTCTTCGAAACGAACCGATAGAATTTTTTTTGCTGTTAAAAATTAACAATTTATGTAATAAAAGTTTTCGTGATTATTGTGTTTTTGATTTCTACTTTATCGACCGTAACCGATATTTTCCGCTTTGTTATTCGCCTCCGATAGATCGACTGAATTGAAAAAAAAGAATAATGATCGATGCTTCGCTGAAAGTCGTGTGTGTGAATAATTTTTCAAATTCGAATTTCAAAGGTCCTCGTCGAGATCGGTACACCTGAGACTCGGGAACCTGTCGCTAGGCGGCGCCGGCTACGGAGGCGCTTGACCGCTACGGGTTGGCGCGCACCTCATCACGACTGGCGAGACTCGAACCTGGAGGAATCGGCGTGTGCCAACAGTCACCCGCCGACTGCCGGTACCGCTGGTCGGTGTTTGTCGTTATTTAAATATAATGACCTCGGCGCACGCCTGAAGAATAATATACGCACGTTTACCTTCCCATCGCTATACGCGTCCACACGAGTGCAGTGGTGTCGTCGAATATCGGAGGAAAATTAGTTCTATGATCGAAAACCGAAAACAATAACGATGATCGCGTCAGTGAGTGATAAAAATAGGTAGAAAACAGAAATATGTCATATCACCTCGATGTGTGTGTAAAAAATTGTTTTTAATTATAAATAATTCTAGTGTTATTGGTTTTTTTTCTCAAGTAAAAGCGTATATGTGTCAGTTGTGGATTACTTCAAAAAGTTTCGCTATAGATCAATCAGGATGTTGTCTCTGGCTGGATAAACGCGTCTCGGCCACCGCTAGAGGTTAGTTTTATTTCTCTTTTGCTTATTTCTTTGTTTCTTTTTATTCGACACTTGTACGTACATGCATACACACGCACGGAGATACACGAGATTCTCGCATCTTTTGTTTCTACGCTACGTGAGGCCCCGGCCGGAGGCGAACGGCGCGTCAGCACAATAGTTTAGATTATCAGATTCCATAGAGAGAAGTGTAACCGGCTCGCAGCGCTCCGATGTTCGACCGATAACATCGATACTCGCTCTCTTTCTTCATATTTCAATAAACACATTCGGCACAAAGTTACCGCTGTGTAAAAGATGCGCCTTGAATAACGAAATATCTTCGACGTCGATACAACTCAGTTTCCGATGGTGGAAGAATGTCGAAGCAACTGAAAATCCTTCTCAATTTTTCTTCCACCTTCTATTTAGACTAAAGATACGCTTTTTTTTTATTCAGATTCTTCAACTTTTTCGGGGAAATTCAACAACAAATGAGAAAAAAAATTCTCTACAAACTCCTAAACGGCGGAAATATTCGGTAGAAAGAGAATAAATAAATAAAGAAACAATATTTGGGGTGAAATAACCTCGTGCATATTTTGACCAATGATAATAATTCTTGAAATACGAAACAGGCAATAATTCGTCTGAAAATGGGTCGAATGCAATTTGTGATCCTCGTTTGTTGATTTCCACATTCGAGTATCTGACAATTTTATTCTGCCTTGAATGTTCGTCGACGTTAACTTTCGAGTCTCGTTTGGCTTCTGAGGTCTCGTGACTAAGTACATACTGGAGTAATCACGTGCTCCGGCATTCGGTGCTCCCGCTCCGGCTGACAATATCTTCGATGACAATGCTCGTCGTCAACGAGACGTGAAAGCGTCGGGGTTTAGGCCCCGGGCCTGTTGATGAGCGAGCATTAGTTTCGAGAGCGGGAGTATTGTAATTCTAATCGGGCATTGGCGTCGTATCTGGGACGTCGGTACGTTCGTAACATACCAAAGAGAATTTGATAATAAAGTACGAGCGCGGTTATAGAGAGCGCGGCCTCTTTTTTTTGTTAAAAATTATAATCACTGAAGTTACAATCAATCAAATTCCAGCGTTTTTTTTTTGCTATCATGGGTGACGTCACAACGTAGTAATTTTCGATCCGTCGTACTAGGATCGAATAAAAGATTAATATCAAATCATTCATCGAATCATAGATTGAAAAGATGATCGTTCCTTGCCTAACGAGTATCAATCTATCAATTCATCCATCATTGCCGATTACACATTATTTTACCTGATTTAGAAGATAATAACCTTAGGGCCTTCTGACATTAGAAATTTTTCTAATGTCAGAAACCGGGCCGTTTAGCTCACCTGATTGCAAATTCTCTCTTCTATCGCGGGTTTCCCCTCACATTCTCTCCGCCAATAGCTACTACTTATACATAGCGTATTTAATTGTGACGAGTACGTTGTACGGCGACGTAAAGTCTCGCAGAGCGTGAATGATGGTGATCGACTATAGAACACGGTTTTAAATTATCATCATCATTTTTTCAATTTTTTTTTTTTTTTTTTACCGGCAAAGTGAATGGAATGCCGCTCACCGTTTTCGTGTGGCTTTGCCCGTTGATTGGAATGAGTAGTGGCATATTTTGTTTATCGTGGACCATGGCTCAATAATTTACACAAATCGGATTCAAATTTTGGGCTTAATTTTGTTACGGGATTCTTGAGTTTGTTTCTGAAGGAAATTGTCGCGCCGATTCTGAATTTGATAGAGTAAAAATATTCTATCACGTCACGTTTTCGAGAAAATCGTGTTTCAATATAAAAAAAAAAAATCGGCTATTTTGGTGCACATAACTACTAAAGTTCGTAACTTCAACGTAAAAACGGAAAAAATTGATCGACAAAATAAATTCCGAGCTTTCAGACGCCTATGAGCTATCGATAAAAATTCGAGAAATCATATATTTTGCGAGAATTTTAATACAACTTTCCGTGAGAAATTTTTGTGCTGATTCCGAAACCGTAAACGGAAATATTCGAACTCGTCAACTTTCCGAGAAAATCGCTCTCGAATTTTTAATATAATACACAAGATATTACGTAATATTCTAATTTTGAGATTGATTTACAAAAAAAAAAAAAAAAAATGAAAGAAGCGTTTTTCTTCAATTTGAACTACGATTTTCTCAAAAATTGTCTTTCGCTCTTCAGATTCGTAATCAGCGCGAAAATCGCCTCCGGAAGTGTAAATTCAAATCCTAGAACGTAAATTATACTCTGAATTGAGGGCTGTCAACTTTTTATGTCGCAACACGTGATTCTTTGGAAAACGTGAGGTGGTAGAATATTTCTGTTTGCCTAATCGGATTCAGCAGCGTGAAATTTGTCGGACAGTGTGATAATTTATCGTTTTTATTATTTGTTTATTTTATTGCAAATTGATTGCGCGTCACGGATACGGTTTCTGGTGGTCGTGTGTTGTTTCGGCTACCTGTAGCGCCACGAGGGGTCATCATCTTCGTTCTCACATCCGCACCACGCGATTACGTGGCGCAGGCGTCAGCACGGTCTATAAAAATACCAATAAAATCGCAATCAATCAAGCTGCAGTTCCATACGTGACGTATCGCAATTCACAGCGTGCGAGATTTTATTCACCGTGATTCCTATCCGGCAGTATGGAATGTTTATTCATTTTACAGTAACTATATTTAATAAGAAAAAAACATCTTGTGGCAATTTACGATCTATAATTATTGTTATTTCTACTTCTCAATTTGACCCGCGAAATATTTATCTTGCATGATCGATGGGTGAACGATTCGTATAAATTACTATTCCACACTCGATATAAGGTCAGGTTCAGGATCAAGGTGTGTATTATCATTTTTATTTTCGCTCATAGATAATATATGTACAGGTTACATCATTTCATACTATGCTATACAGAGATTATTATATCTGCACGTGGTGGAATTCTTCGAGCGTGTCCAATTCGTTAATATACACGTGTTATTTTTTGTTGGTGTTCTTTTATGAGATTCTTTGTGTATATACCCACATACCTATATTTTTCAGATTTTAGCCACACTGCATCGACATGAATATACATAATGCAGGTGTGAAATTTGTACTTTATTATACATGTGCTTGAATATAGCCGAAGTTATAACAGTACAGAGATGCCTGATTGTAGACGCAGAACCGTTTCGCGCGGTCTTCACTCCTCGGAGTTTAAATGCCGCGTTGAATGTTAATCGTGAGTTTAAGCAGCGTGGTTCTCCTCGATACACAAATCGTAAGCGCGACAGTCGCCAGGAGCGACTGTGAAAATAATGAAACGAGAAAAAAGAAAGAAAAAAAATGTCAATCAGAGAGCTGGCTATTTTTCTCTGAATGCTGTTTTCTGTTTCAAAAAATATGCTCTATAGCCCAAGGCGGGAAAATTAGATTTGAACCTCAACGAATTTCCGATTGATTGATTGTTCAGGATGGTGAACCGATTGAGTGTGTGAACCCCAAATTTGATCAAACAAATATGAAAAAAAATTGTTAGATTCTACTTTAAAGCTGGAGGTGTAAAAATCAATAACTCCTATACAATCTTCAATATTTGTCAATGAAAATTGGTGTTTACGCTTGAGTGTACAAAAACTCATTCAGAAAAAAAAAACGACAACTATTTGTGATCGATAATTCTCCTCATATCTTCACACCGTACATATTTTCGCTATTCCGCGTTCGTGAATATAGAGGTGAGTTATAGACTGTCTCATACTCTACGCTCGGGGGGTCATCGATCGGGCGAAATAACGTCCGTCAAAAAATTTCTTGGGTGCCATAAGTCTGACTATGTGTATATATATGTATTTATGGGCATATAACGGATTTGGCTATGTTATAGACATCGTCGCGGGTTTATGAATATTTATCACCGTATAGGATATTTTCTTATAGTTTGTTATAGTTTGTTCGTTAATTTATTTACTCAAATATTTGTTCCCGTTCAGAAAGATAATATTTTTGGCATAAAGTATTTTTCTGTAGACCGTACATCATGCCCATGTCTAGTTAGTTAGTGACACTGTATTGTGTATTTGACGATGCATTACTTTAATTTCATGACTAGAAAAAAATTCAGTTTTTTTTTTCGTATGTCAACTATTTCTTTACAGTGCATTGTAAAATTTGACTTGGAATAATCATTTATACTAATTTTTTTTTTATCATTGTTCCCTAAACAGGATGAATTTCTGCATATTATTGCATTCAGAATTATCAAAAAAATTATTATACTATGATCAATAAAAGAAGAGTAAAAATAACGTCGGATCTTCCATTGAAGAAGCAACGAGAGATAAGAAATAGCTAATTTATTTGATGCAATTGAATGTCTGGTGTTTTTATGAAATACATCCTTGAGTCAATAATCAGGTGTTTGCATCAAACAATTATTTAGTTGCATCAAGTAAATGAGTTATTTCCATTTCTTCAACAAGGCGGGAGTTTGACTTTTGGATTCTCGGTATAACTCGGTGAACCAACGTCCTCCGGGGCAGCCTCGAAAGGTATTTCGCAGCGTTGAGTATTTACAAACTTGAACGGGACGAGGAGACGGGGAGGAAGGGGGGGTGAAGGCCCACTGCATCGCGGTACGACGGAGCGTACGTAAGAGGCGGCCTAGCTAGGAGAAAACACACGCGGTGCAGTTTGCGGCAGTAGGGAAGCCGGTAATAACCGCGCGTATCGCCTGCATTTGGTCACGTACGATGCGCCCCCCCTTCGGGGCCCCGACTCTCTGACTCTCTGACTCTCTTGTGGGCCCTACGGACTTCTTTTACCTCTCTCCAGTCTCCACTACTACGGTAGTAGGTAACTATATGCTACATGGCACCGGAGCGTTCTGCTTCCAGCTCCCGAAGGCACGCGGGGGAATCCCCCTTGTTTCCTTACTTTATACCAACCTTCTCAAAGGCTACGTGAGGCTGCGTCGTTCGTCCTCGAAAGTGGATATAGAGAACCGAGGGACGAGGATCAGTACTAGAGGATGAGGAGGCTAGGATAGCGATCAACGAATATATACGTGACTTCTTTCAAAGTTTTATGTTTACAGCGTTAGATTGTGAAAAAGATTTGTCGACGACGTTACGGTTTTAGGGGTCTGTACCGTATACCACAATATTCATCTCTCACTCGGAATGGTTTTTCTTTTTTATTTTCTATGGAGTTGGACGATTCTTTTTTCTTTTTTTTTTTTTTGTTCTTCTAGTAATCCATTAGAGACGATGATAATTGTGTCTTGTTAATGGTTGTGGGAGTATAATAAGTGATATTTGAAATCGACTTCGAACATTGTAGTCGACAATAATGGGTATTTTTCTCTACGTCTCTCCTGGTATACATCGGTATTTATCGTATTCTAAGAATCATCATCTTCATCTTCATTGTGAACATGAATAAAGAAGAGGAAGAAGAAGAATGGAAACTTTGAGATCCGTTTCCTTTTTTTTCTACGAAATTCACGTCTTTATGTTATTCTAAAATTTATAAAAGCCAAAGGGGAATGAAATACTGCACATTATAGTCAATAATATCAATAAACTCGTGTGAATTTTCAGGAACCATTAATTCCGGGATTCGTGATTTGATTGAATAATATTCCGATGATTTGTGCTTTTTGTTGACTTGTTATTCTTCCATTACGCTATGTTATGCATAATTCGATATAATTGTTGGTAATTAACGAGAAGCTGACGTAAAATGTCGCTCGTGCATAACAATATCGCGTGATATTGAAGAACAAAGAAGAGTTTTATCAATAAATGCATCACTATAATAATACACAGGAATCCTACGGTGATTGCAATCTCTCAAAATTTATTGCGAATGTAGAATAGACCTAATGTATCTATAATCTATAGACTGGATGTTATAAAACAGTTTAAAATTTAATCTAGGTCACCGTTGTTTTCAAAAGAGATCATTTTGTGTCTTTTGTGTACGCATTTGTAAACCTGTTCAAGATTCGTGAAATGAAAGCAAAAAAGAAAGAAGATATTCATCGTTCGTGGTTACATACCTACCTGTATGTAAACATGATTTGCGGCCAACTTCAGCTAGCTTTTACAGTCTTTAGGAATTTACTCTGTATATACAGCTGTATTTCCTCTACGAGTATAAGAAATTCTAGTCAGTAACATCCACATGGTGGTGGTTCTACTGTGTATCAATATTAATATGTATCTGGAGCAATTACAAGTTTTCATCTACACGATATCATAAGATTCGATTTTTTTATTTACTTCCTTAGGGAGCAGTACAGCGTGATTCAATAAATTCTACATACTCCGAAAAATCATTAATATCTTATCCAAAGTTCGTTACACATCGAGAAATGGACTTTTTCAAAAATCACTTGTCTCAGGGTTTCAGACACACGGTTGATTCGATTTCGATGTCCTTGCGACGTCTCATTTTCTTCGGTGAGCAATTCTTCATCGCGCGAATGAGGGAAATTGATAGAAAAAAAATCCTTTGATAAGTTATGGTCAGTTATCGAAGTTTAGCGACAATCTAGTCACTCTTTTGCTAATAATTACTTGGTCTAAAAACTTTGTTTTTCAATTACCCTCATTCACACGAGGAAGGATTGCTTTCCTGAACCTAATTACGACAAGTGATTCTTGAAAAAAAAGTCCATATCTCGATGTGTATTAAACTTTGGATGATATATTAATGATTATTGAAGTATGGAGAATTTGTTGAATCACGCTGTACCGGTCCCCTTAAATCCTGTAAAAATAAAAATCTGATTTCATATAGTAAAGAGACATGTTATTTTTTTTTCTTCATCTTTTTCTATCTCTGCACCGTCATTGTTGAAACGACCGTTTGTCAAATCAGTAGGATTGTACCCAGAGTACAGTATATGAGTCTCGGGTTTAGAATGACGTTGACATTTCTTTGACAGGATCGCATGTCGTTACGTGGCTCGTGTTGTACTGGGGCAGTTCAGATCTCTTGAATCGGGGTCACGTACCGGGCTCCGATATAGTATAGGGTCGCTGGAGAGACGTTAGTCTCCTCTCTACTACGTTACATTCCAGGGTGTGCGCGATAGAAACCCGCGATACTCTCTCTCAAAACCCCGTTGTGTTGTACGCGTTAGAGTTCTCTCATACCGAATCTCTTGCTTCGTACGTGGTCTTCATCTCCTCACGTTTCTCCTAGTTTTTCTTTTTCTTTCTCACATTTCTTAATTATTCTTCATTTTTCTTTATCGCATTCGCAGGACGTATTTTTCTATCTCTCTCCGCAAAATGTGAAATACAAGAATCCAAAAAAAAAAAAAAAAAAGAATACAAGTTTTAAAAAAATGTAAAAAAAACTTTCCCCCGACCGTCGTAATTCTTTCTCTTTCTTTCCTAGTTCTCTGCAGTATTTTCTTATTTTTTTTTCATTTTGTTTTGTTATAGAAATTCTTTTACGAGAGGCTAAAATATTCGGTGTGTTCGACCGAGTGATTATAATTCTTCGACCGGAGTATATAGTACATATAGCCTTCAGGCAGGCGGGGAATGCCGAAGGGGGCGGCTAAGACAAAGCCTCGTAGATACCTTTACCCGTCGCCTCGTACGTTCGTTTCTCATTATACTCATCCTCAAGAAATTCTCGCCTCTTGTCAACTTGGTCATCGAGTTTCTCGTAGCATTTCATCCGCACGCACTTTCAACAGAAAATTTCACAGCATCTTATACTGTATATTATATACATAACTATATGTATTGCAAGACCCGCGAAAAAACAATGCTAAAAGAGATTCATGGTATCTGCGAATGATTTTTTTTTTTTTTTTTTTTTTATTTTTGGGACTTCTGTATGGACGTTGATATCGTTGGCCTTATGTTTTTTTTTTATTCTGTTTTTATACTTTGTCAACGATTTTTTTTTCTCCTCTGTAATTCATCATTACATTCATATATGTATTGTGTTCGATGCATTGACACTAGACTATGAATATGAATATTCTTGCCTCGGCATTGTGGGTACACGGGGTCCGATGTCGTATTAGGTACATACTATAATCTATCGATTAATCACGATTCCGGAGCTATTTATAGCGGGCGATCATGTTTCTTCGCGTTACGATCTCTCGTCGATCGTTTGATAACGCGGAGAAAATAAATAATGATCGAGCTTTCAAATTTAATTCAGGCAAAGAGTCTCGTTTGTACACCGAAATGTATCGGGGACAAACAAAAAATTGAATATAATTTTTGGGAGTTTAAAATTTGCAACGCAGAATTGAGAGAAAGAATAAACCTTTAGATGAAGAATTTTCTTACTTTTTTTTTTGTTCAAACAGTTCGCGAAGCAATTACATTGCGAACTTTAACCTTATCGATTCGTTGCTTGATTGATTGACAGTGAGAAGAAAAATTATCTATTTACTTAATATGTGTTTTCGTACATGCTTGTAGACGAATAATGTATCTGGGACAAATACCTACAATGTTTGATCGATCCAATGTTAGGGTCAATGGCAATTTGAACCCGTCAAAGTTTCATCCTTGAATCATGATTTAATCGCTAGTTAAAATACACGTTCCTCACTCAAAGTTATAGTATTGGGTATTCGACAGTCAATTAGATACGCGAAAAAGTACTCGAGGTACCAATCAATTGACAATAACTGACAGCTGCTTGACGACCGCCTTTTTCTATCCGCGGTGTACTTATGTATTGCTTGACCAAAGCAAAGGTCGTGTTCATCGATTAACAATAAGATAGGAAAAAAAACAAGGATGAAGATACTAAATACTAACAAGGAGAGATGCAAGATAAGTCTATCATGAAGATTGAACATATAACAATGCAGGAAAAAAGAAACAAAGGCGGCAAATGATTGATAAGGATTCGATATCGCTTATTCGCAAGCGAAGTGAGAAAAGCAAGAATCTTGATTATTGGATCGAACTTCTTCGACGATGAACGAGTTGGATAAAAATAACTTTGAATACAAAAAAAAAAATCTAATCCAATCATCATTAAATATCGAATTACGACTTTAGAATGGAAATTCGATATTTTTATTGACTACGATGATTACATCGAGAATCGGTAAATATTATGACGAAAGCGGATATGTCCTGACGTATATAAGTAGCCATTTTGAAACGAGCGTTTTTTTTTTTTTTTTTTTTTTT
>JAFFZH010010947.1:0-14629 GCA_018420115.1 Euura saliciscinereae | reverse complement strand
ACCGAGTCTCTTGATTTATATAGCGACAAGTAACAACAGAGTATCTTGCGTAGAACAGGGTGATTAAGGAGGTTCGTCAGTGAATGCATCAGTTTACGGATTGATTGAAAATTTTTGTATGGGTTCCTTTACACGTAATACAATTGCTGAAATAATTTCAAAAGTCGGCGCGGCCCGTGTGAGACTTGGCAGCACCACACTCAATGAACTCGACATGACGCGGCGTTAGGGTTAGAATATTGCGTGCAAACCGGGGCGCGAACATTCAAAAGCATTCAAAATTCGAATAAATAAATACGAACTGAAACTTTTGATTTCGCAATTTTTTTATTATTGTAGTCATTGTTGTATTAGTAATTAACTGTCAGTTCTCATGATATCGATGCGTATATGTAAACATACAACCGGCCTGCGAGTCCATAGCACAGTTAGCACTATAGCAGTCGACGTAGCAGTCTTGCCAACTTATTATCGGCTGCTGTGTTGCCGTTGTTCGGCCTGAAATATATAATGTTTGAAACTAAAATACTAACATTTATTTTCACTTCACACTATTTATTTTGCATAAAAAGTGTAAAATGAAATAACAATTCATACTTTTCTCGCGTCACATACAAATGTACATGGTTTTTATAAGTACGAAATTTTGATTCGTGTGAGTGGTATTGGCCCGGAGCCCCTGTGTATAAGCATAGGCTTTCCCCTCTCACCGCCCGTCTCTCGCGGGCACTGACGAACCTCCTTAAGCTAGTCTTCATTCAAGTAAGTGAATCTAGTTCAATCAGTGCTACAGTATATTACTAGTTTAAGAGAGATCTTATTTTTAAGAGAGTAGTTATAGAAGTGCGTCCAGCTAATTCAGTCAAGTCTGAAGAAGCCAGGGGGAAGGGTGGGGGAATTGCACAAGACCGGGACTCTGTCAGATATATGGAAAATCTTTGATTTCTTGTTGGGAGTAACTGGGAGGTGTTGAATTTCTGGTTCTTCAAATGGGAGGGAAGAAGGGAATTCTTTGCGACGGGGACGATTAATTAATTCGGATCTTAATTCTGAAAGTCCCAATTCAAATTCGCTCGGTTTATCCTTAGGGATTGGTGGGAGTTCTCTAGCTGTAGGGTTTATGATTTATAATTGGACAGGTTTTTGGTATACCGCATTACGGTTGTGTGGTCTATGAGATCTATGTGTCTTGAAACACGAGCAGAATTTAAGAAATTTTAAAATTGTACCGAATGCTGAGAATTTTCATAGTAAAAATGTGACGCGAAGTGAAGCTATTCCAATGCCCGCGAAGGTGAGTGTGGTTTTTATCGAGCTGGTTTCCTGTACGTCTCGGTGGTGAGTTCTGATCTCTTTTGCTTGTTTTATTATATCGTTGAGTGCTGTTTCGTTTGTTTTCAAATCTTCCTGATTCATGATGTGTAGGGGTTTGTACATGTGAAAGATGGGGATTTCTGATAGATTTGTTGTGTGGTTTTGTTTTAAATCGTTGTATATATTTATTAGGTTAAGGGAAAATGTGAAACAATTTTTTTGCCACATGTTTCGCATACGTTTTGTCTGTTTTCGTGATGCGAACACTTTCTCCCGTGACTCATTTTGCAGTAAGCTGACTCGTAAGATACAATGATTATGGTACTTCATCGCCCTGGATATTATAGGCGGCAGGGACTATTTCTATTGCGAGATATGCTTACTAGTGTGCGACATCTAGCGGAGGAAAATCGAATGAAAGTTTGAATGTATACACTGGATACATTGTGTAGAACAGTTTCTTTAATAAGTCCTACAGAATTGTAACTATTTCATCGATACCAAACGAATACATCAGACCGTAAATCGTCAATTCACGTTGAAAACATGAAAATATCGATTTCTCGAGAAACGGAGCAGCTAGGATTTTGATTCTTTCGAATTTGGAAGCTATGAATGACCTGGAAACATATCCCATGTCCCGATTTTGGATAAATTTTCAAGGCATTTAATGACTCTTCAGGACCACTGTGTAGGACTTAATGAAACAAACGCGCGGGCTTTTCAAATTTGAGACAGGGTTTTTTGACTGATGAACCGTATGCCCTTGTGGTGGAAAGTGAAACTGTATTGGAATGTGCTTTACAATGTTCTTTTAGGTGTAAAATTCCTGCGTCTGATAATGGTACTCGGGCTTGTATGGGATCGTCGCAAGTAATGTGGAGAGTGTCTGGTTTTGGCAGTGCATATATCCAAGAATTAGGATATTTCAGTCAGTGCCGGATTTAGGAAGTGAGAGGCCCTGGGCGGCGCGGTTGTGGAGGCCCACTACCCTGTGCGAATTTCCATTGTACCTAACAAAATTTTTCCCTTTATCTCAAAATTTTGAACCTATGAAAATAGGGCTCTACCAAAATTCACTTTTAGGATCTCAATACCAATATTAGCGAAAATGTTTGGCAAATTTACCATAACGTCTTTGCACCTATAATAATTTTATTGCATGCAAAATATCATGTGTCTAATGACAGGAAGACGTAAGCGACAAAAACGCGATTTTGGTAGCAAAAAGTGTTTTTTTTTCAGGCCATTCGCCCTGAATACGGTCAAAGAGATCGAAAAACGTAAGTGCACAAGGTCGTACGTTGGGCGGATACGTCGTTCTTTCATCACAATTTTTAGGGAAAATAAAAAAAAAAAAATCTCAAGGCAGAACGTCGTAAGCGCCATTTTCTTTTAATTAAATTTTTCATGATTTTTTCAAATAGCTGTAAAAACTCGTGAAACGTAAAGAATAATCAAAAACACCTGAAACGCAAATATAAATTGAAAAAACGACCGCGGTTTCGAGAAATTCAGTAAAAAAATATTCGTAGTTAAAAGCAGAAGGTCGTAAGTGCCATTTTCTTTTTTTTTTTTTTTCTATGGCTACGACCTTCTGCTTTTAATTGACCTCATATTAAATTTCAACGTTTATGAACGAATCTTCGGGTTCTTATCCCAAATACAATAAAAAAAATACATATCACCTTTTGCCGTTACGAACAGCAAAAACTCGTATAATGGCGCTTACGTCCTTATGTCATTAGACACGCGATATACAGGGTGAATTCCTAACGATGATACATTCTGAAATTGATTACAATCGAAAATAGCGTTGCTAGCTTCACACTTGACGGATATTGGCCACTTTCCGCACGTGTCACACACGCTATTTTTTGTAATTTCTGCGATGGAAAGTGAGTTCTTCCGAAGCCTGTGTGAGTTTCCAAGCGGTGCAGTAAATAAAGCACTAGTGCGGAAACTGAAATTACTATAGAAATTTCATGGAGTTCATGTATTAATTGGAACTACTTTTGCAACAGTAAATACATGACGATTAATAAAAAAACATTTTTCTACGGACCATCAATTTGGATGTGAAGCTCCTCCTTGATATTGACATTTTGTAGATGCAGTTTGATTATTCATTTGGAATTTACCGCACTAGTGCTTCACGTCCTGTACTGCTCGGATGTTATACACTTTACACCCGCCACACATGTTTCGAAAATCATACTTTCCAAGCAGGTTTTACAAAACAAAGAAACTTGCGATACGTAAAACTGTCCAACAACTGGTAGAATATTCATGCAATTTATCTGCGTTTCAAGCATATAGAAAAACATATTTACATGAGATAAATATGCAAATCTTATGTACAATTAGATCGGTATAAGTACATTTTTTGTGAGGCATCTCAATATTTGATTTATTTTCAGTTTGGACCAGTATGGGACGTCGAAAGAAGTTAATCGGATGTTACATTTAGCAAAATCCGGTTCGGCGTTATTTAAAAATAATTCAATTTCACAATTTTTATGGCTACTGCTTTGGTATCCCAGGAAAAAATCGGGTAGATCTATGTAGATCTAAATGCTTTAGATCTACGTAGATCTAAATTTTGGAATAGATCTAACGAGATCTACGTAGATCTTATGAGATCTCAAAAGATCTACGTAGATCTAATTTTTATGTCAATGTCATAACTATAATGAAAAAATACTCACTATCATCATAAAATAAGAAATCGTGAATACGAGTAAGGAAAAAAAGAATTTAAAAAAAAATGTTGAAAATCGAAGAAATCGGAATCGAACCCTCGAACTTCGGATTACCAAACCTGTACCGTACTAGATGAGCTAAGGCGCCTTCTAAAAATACGTGCGTTTCTGGCATACTTATTGTCCAATCAGTCCAGACAGACTTGAAATATTTCCAAATACGGTACCAGAACTACTCAGATTCGAGTAGATCTACTTGGCTTCAATGAGCAACAACGTTTTGCTGCCAATTATTCCATCTTCTCATCTCAGATCTACCTAGATCTAAAGTAGATCTACCTAGATCTAAAGTATATCTACCTAGATCTAAAGTATATCTACCTAGATCTGAAGTATATCTACCTAGATCGAAAGTAGATCGAAAGATATCTGGGTGGATATACATAGATCTAACAAGCATGGGCATTCGAACTTGACAGTAGATCAATTCGAAGCTACGAATAATAATTCGTAGATCTACGTAAATCCTCGGAGATCTAGGTAGATCTAGGTAGATCTACGATTTCCCAAAATTTAGATCTACTTAGATCTACTTAGATCTAAATTAGATCTCCGGAGATGCGAATTAGATCTAAACCATTTTTTCCCGGGATGAGCCTTATATACTATAAGGGTTGGTATTGATAGCATGAGAACACTGACTGTGTGTGTTTGTTGCAATTGTCTGGCTACACTTGCATATAGGGTGCGAGGTGTCTGATTAAAATTTGCTGACTGTTAGTCTGAAGTTTAAAAATTCAAGTAGGGGGTACGCTGAATGTCCTGCTCATTGCCGTTCTGATCGTTCAATTGGTTCGAACTATAAGTGCTAACAAAAAAAATTACAAAAAAGAAGAAGACAAGAAAATAAAATGGCTACTGATCTTATTGCTTGTGGGTTTTTTGAAGGTTTTTTTTTTTTTTTTTTTGTTTGCTTTTGGTTTTTTTTTTTTTTTGTTAATGTGGTTTCGGTTGTCGTGTTTTAATATGTGTTGTGTATCGGATGTTTAGTAAGGAGGTTGACTGGAGGGCGGGATATCCCAGAGGAGGTGGTCGAGGTCGTGGAGGGTTGGGGGTATCCGTTTCCTAAGACCTGTTATGACCGTGAAGTCCTTCTGCGGGGTCGTTTTTCTTCTTTGGTAGGTGTTATTTAAATATATTTTTATTGTTTTGTCTCACAAATGGAGTGTTTTGTTTAAAGGGGTCCGTCGAGCTTTGCGGGAAGGTGTGTTTCGAGCGCTACCTTGGACTGAAAGCCTACGTTTTCTATAAGAACGGGGGCTTTCTGTTGCATCAGTACGGGGGACCTGCGCGGGCTGTGGTCCGCGGGGTTGTTCGACCGAGGGAGGTCGTGGAACACGCGAGAGGTCGGGGTCCGTTCCGTTTTTACGACGATGAGCAATTGAGGGAGGAAGAAGAGATGTAGTGAGAAGGGGGGTTAAGGATAAAGACTTGTTATGAAGATAAATTTGAGGGGGAATGTGTGAAAAAAATTTTAAATAAATTAAATTCCAACTATTCTTGTGTACTGGTTACTTATTTACTGCTTGGTTTCTATAGTGTATTTGTGTTGAACAATTTGTGGGTCTGTGAACTTTCTCGTGTATCGATTGGTTTTTTTTTTTTTTTTTTAGGTTGTGGGTATTGGGTTAGTTTATTAGTTGTGGGGCAGGTGTTAGGGGTTAGTATGGCGCAGGAAGCGGATCTTTAGGAAGGATCTGTGGGTATTCTGTAAAGTGCATATAATGTCGACCGCTGGTTACTTCTTGTGGGGAAGGTTGAAGGGGAGTGAAAAGAATACAAGGGGAACAGAAAAGGGGGTAGAGGTGGATAATGACAACGAATATTTGAAAAAACAAAATTTGCCCGTCTGTCGGTGGGTTTTCAATTTGATTTAATTTTGTTCTTGCAACTCGTGAGCTAATCTTAATTTGTTTAGGTGAACAATTTTGGTTTTGTTCGGAGTCAAATAAATTTCAGCGTTAATGTTGATTATTTGCTTGATGATAAACGGTCCTTTGTAATGATCATCAAATTTCTTGCGCGTTTCATTCATCAGGAAATTTTTTGTTCGGCTCCGAAGGTTTGTGTATTAATGTGTCTGTCACAATAGTGTTTTGATCTGACTTTAGCTTTTTCTAGGTTTTTCGCGGCTTCTTTTCTAATTTCGTGTAGGACGTCTATCAGGTCTCGGTAAAAATCGTTGTACGTCTTTTGGTAATTTCGCAGTTTTTCCGAAAATTAACTCGTGAGGTGTAAAGCCCGTGGCTTCGTGTTTCGCGGTCTTATAAGAAAAGATTGCGAATCTAATGTATTCGTCCCAATCTTTGCCTTGAGAAGTGTAGTGGGTTATGTGTTCTTCTAATGACATGCGGCTGCGCTCTAGGGAACCGTCTGATTGTGGTCTGTAAGGTGTTGTCTTACTTTGCTTGACTTTGAATAGTTCACAAATTTGTTTGACCGCTTCGCTTTGCGAGTACGATGCTGAAGACCAATACGTAAGACCAAAGACGATGATATATTTATCATCCGAAACAAGAGCACGCTTATCGGAGAGATACTGAAAATGCATGCAATTGTTATATCCCCGGGACCGGAGGTGGTCCCAGGTATAGAACCCTTACACCTATCAATTTATAACAACAGGGCTAGAAATAAGGATAAGATTATATTATTCATTATTAGATTTTATTATAATAATTCTATGATTGAGTAACTGAATGCGCAACCGTATCAACGGATGCAGGGTTTACGCCTCCCATCGAACACTGGGCGGCTAAAACCACATCCCGAGATTAGCAAGCCTTAGAAAAACAGGTCACGGCTAAGTCAAGAGTTGCGACATTTTTCCCAAGAAAAACCGCTAGATAAGAAATATCACGTAGGTTTGCGGGCAGCATACGCCCCTTGCCTAGGTGGAAGGGGTCAGACCCCACGCATGCATAAATACAACCCCGGAGAGTTTTTTCTTCACTTCAATCATTACTAGCAACTTAGACTCACTTCAATTATAACCGTCAACCTTAAACAAGTACTCTCTTGACCGTCAGTCATAAACTCATTTTAAAATCTATTTTCTAACTTAGAAGTATTCAGTTCCTCAACAATAAGAACTTAGAATATTTTCGCTTAGCCAATTTAACACTTAGAAATATTTCGAGTTAACAATTTAGAACTTATACTTTCTGCATATTCATAATTCTATCTTTATAAAGTCTAACGTTTAATTTCTCTGCTAAATAAATCAGTGTTTATTATATCTTCATTAATTCAATTCCGAGTCACTTTCTCACCTACGCACATCTTTATCCATCGTCAAGTCATCTATTCTTCCCTTAATCAATTATACGACAAGTAAGTACAAATCTCTATTCACATTTACACATAACTCAAAAGCGTTCTAGTCTACCCGAGTCGAAATTTAGACCCTCGTGTGGGCCTGCAGGTCCTACGTTTGGTAGGACATAGTAGGACCTATGGAGGACTAACTTTGTATTGAAAAGAGGACCTATTCTAGACCTAAAAGTGTCCGATATTTCCGTTTCTTCCACGTTTAGGTTCAAAGTAGGACATCTTTAAAACCTCTACAGGCCCTCCATATCCTCAGGACCTCTACAGGTCCTCTATATCCTCTATATCCTCAAGACCTCTGCAGGTCCTTTACCATAAAATGTACATGGGATGCTACATCCACAAAAAACTGATCCCCGGAATTACAATGACTTGAAAAGTATCAAAATTAGTTTGAAGAATTTTTACTACGTCTTAGAGATATCACGATATACTTATGACTGATTCATGGTGCGATTTTATCATATGTGAAGGAAATATCCGTAGGAGTAATTGAGGGTAGGCCCTGGTCCAATAGTAAAAAGTAAAAACCCATGCGATGAAAAATGAGATGCAAGAACCTTTCGCTGAACCTCTCCGGAGAGCTTCGGAAGGGTTTAGCGGAAGGTTCCTTCGTGTCTCAACTTCGTCGTAGGGACTGGAAACTTATACCGGGCCCCACACTACCATAGTTTAGATAATGACGCGTGCTTTTGGATATCAGAGCTCTCCCACTCTAACTTTATATACCATAAAAACTCACAAATTTTTCAAATTTTCTTAGGGTCTATCCTTAGAAAGGAATTAAAGATCGAGACAGAGAATATTGCTTTCTGCTATGAAACAAAGTAATCGCGTGACAAGCAAACTACTAAAACTACGAAACATCACCCGACGCCGCTTCAGTAGTATCATGCATATTTTGCTTGGTAAGCAAGTCAGCCGCTGGCCTATCCTCATGTTACCTTGTGCTTACACAAAAACCAAAAATTCGTGATAATGTTCGTAAGACTCGTGAAATTTTGAGTAAAACCGTACTCTTGCGGAGCCAGCTCGTCACTGTCAGACTCGGCGATCCTTTCATCGTCAGAAAATACATATCGCAACGATGTATCACACCTGTAAGCATTAAACATATCCGGTTAGAAGTATATTTCTAACTGAGTGTGCATTTCACTGAAGAGGTGTAGACGGTGAAAATAATTACAGGGCAAGGTTATATTTTGTGAATAATTACATGACTATTCTATATACTCTCACATTGTAGAGCAATAGACAACTAGACAACTAAGTTGTTTGATACTTGAAGAGTGAATTTCGGGCAGAGAGTCGGAAGTCACTCCGTGACAGTGGGAAAGATTAACGTTAGACCAAAGTTAGGTTATGTAGCGGATTACCGGATGCCCGAACGTAGAAATGTATTTTGTTCGACGATAATCCATATATAAAATGTGTAGATGTTAAACTCACTCACCTGATACCGAGTTCAAGTTCAAATCTGTTGGAGAAGTGAATACAAGAAGCAAATTTTTTTAAACTAGTGACCGAGCCGTACAACGCGTTCGTAGCCGTTGACATATCGAATCGAAACAATATGGCGGCGTCAGGCGAGTTCGTGCCGCTTGCCACGCCACAGCGCCAGTCTGCACTATTATAATAGTAGTCGTAGTAATATTTATGATATAATATTTTCTAATACCTAAATTTTTTAAGTAATCATAGGAGCATTTCAAAAAAGTTTTTCTTTAATCTCACAAACCCCGTGAGCGGTGAAACTATATCTCGAATTTCAAACGGCATAAAGTTGTAATATTCGAAAATCGCACGCTTAGAACAATAGTGTAACATCTAAAAAAATCTCGATTCAAGAAAATTGCCTCTGGAGTGGAATCAGTTCTCAGTCAACGTGACCACATATTTTTATTTTTCTGAAATTTTATATTGAACGTAATATTTCTCTGGAACGTATTAGATAAGAAAAAGGTTGTTTCATACTGCTATTTGGCTGCTGCAATCAAATTATGTAATTTTTTCACATGTAAAGCTAAATTTTGATTATCTTCCTGGAGCAATACCGTAACTTGACTTGTCCACTATTTTTTGTCAAAACAGTACAATATTTTCTGAGTAATATTCCGCGATGAAATAAAAATTTGGAATATTCGACTCGTTACACTATTTTTGTAGGCGTGCGATATTCATATCATTCATTTTTCGATCAAATTGTGGTGAATAATTTTCTGTCAACTTCCCACAAATTCTTGAACGGTTTTTACTTTTTCATTACTTGCGTAATAAATAATGTAA
This sequence comes from Euura saliciscinereae, assembly GCA_018420115.1. Taxonomy (NCBI): domain Eukaryota; kingdom Metazoa; phylum Arthropoda; class Insecta; order Hymenoptera; family Tenthredinidae; genus Euura; species Euura saliciscinereae. Next base: position 4,937 of record JAFFZH010010947.1, on the reverse strand, counting down.
TTCGAATTCTTTTTTTATCACTTCTGTAATGATTAATGTAATTCAAATTTATTTTTCATTACTCAGATAATTATCAATTGTGTTATTCAATTATTCAGGTAATTGAAAATTCTAGGTTTTTCTGCAAACTCTGCAAACGCAGTCATTTTCAATAACTATACTTTTGCAATAATTATTCCGCGTGCGTAGAATATTAATTACCAATCCAAATGCTGCAGCACATTTTGAGGACGTCAAGGCACTAAACAGGCTCTCATACGAAAGGAGTATACCCATGGAGTACCAGAATAGGTTATAATAGGACGTGCAGGTCCACAAGAGGTCCAACTATGGAAAAGGTATACCCATGGAGTACTAGAATAGGTTATAATAGGACGTGCAGGTCCACAAGAGGTCCAACTATGGAAAAGATAGCGCTCCGAAGGTTCTAAATAGGGCGTGAGGACCAAAAAGTACTAAATAAGGTTCTATTTAGTACCTGCAGGCTTATATGAGGGCCAAAATTTCGACTCGGGTATCCACCCCTCCTCGAACCCATTCACGCTACCAAGAGGAGGTTTTAAACAAATTATTTAATATAATTTCACATCTGGGGTTAGCTTAATAAACATATGAGTTCACAATCAACTTGACCCACACCCCCAGAATATAACACAATGCTAAATCGAGACATAGTTGAACGGACACCTACCGAAACAATTGTTTGGAAAAGGACAGGAACTGGAAGATTGGATCGAACGCAAGCTAGACTTCGACGCGAAGTCGACCTAGTAGGGTCGTACGCTTGGAGAAGAGCCCACGGGCTAGTAAAACATAACAAGCCGCATGAACGCTGTCATAAGAGGAGTGACGCCCTCAAACAGATAATTCGATTTAGTTTGAAGTCTGATGAGTCAACACAACACAGAAGAGGAGTGACGACCTCAAATAGATAATTTGATTGAGTCAACATAATCTATAATATTGATAATTAGTGTCCGACCGAAGAATATTCGGTTTCGGTTTCGGTTTCGGCTAGTTTCGGCCAATAATGCTGGTTTCGGCCGCAGTTTCGGTTTCGGCCAAAAATTGGCCGAATCCTTGGCCCGGCCGAAACTAGTGTTTGTGTCGTGGCGGGCGCTGTCGGGTTTATTCGGAACGGTTTCACCAGATAGTACCTACCTCTACAAAAAATTAAGTGATTTTCTGAAAAATTTGAGTCTGTTATTTAATCAAATAATCGACTCATACGATTCGAAAATTCAACCAAATTTTAACTTATAACTGCATCCTATATGATTTCTCGATCGGAAGAAAGCATTCCTGATTTTTTTTAGATATTCCCCGCCAACCATTAGTTTTTTTATGATTATTCCACGTGTCACGTCTGGTCTCACGGTCCATACGACGCCTACCCTCACACACCCTCACACACACACACACACACGCTTAGACTTAGACTTGGTTAACTAGATCTTAGAATATCTGCACCCCGCTATCTTACTCTTTTCGCATAAGCCTGACGGTGCATCACTCGATACTTCGCGTACCGTGGGATGGCTCGGTCAGTCTTATGCTCTTCCCCTCACCCTTCCCCCTGGCTTCTTCAGTCTTGACTGAATTAGCTGGACTCACTTCTGGAACGACTCTCTTAGGATTAGGTACTGTTGTACTCTCTTTTAAATCACTTGTCTGAATAAATCTGTTGAATATATAATCACTTCTGTTCTACGCTGGATACTCTTATTAAAATATCACCCGCTTCACACCTTCGGTGTACTTTTATGTATTTTACACGGGATTGAACCCATATAAAATACTTGACTTGCTTAGGCTTGTTATACTGGTGGCAGCGGTCTTGTTACACTGGTGGCAGCGGTGTTCCCCGTGACGAAGTTTAAAGAAGTGAAAAGAGTTTGATTAGTTAGCAACAATCTGGAAACGGCCAATCCGGAAAACGACTAACTAGCGCGCAGCGTATTCGGAAGGCCTAGCCAAAAGAAGAGATCAACGATACGACAGACGCATTCGCCAAAACAAGTGTTTTTAACCAAGTGCAACAATATATCGACGCGTGAAAAGTGCACCAGAAGTCAAACATCAGCACACCGTCGATAAAAACTAGTTTTAACAATAATTAATAATCAATAAATCATAAAATTATAATAAATACCTCGCAACCATAAGACGACGGAAGAAATAATAATAATAAATACCTCGCAACCATAAGACGACGGAAGATATAATAATAAGAAAACCTCGCAACCATAAGACGACGGAAGATATAATAATAAGAAAACCTCGCAACCATAAGACGACGGAAGTTAATAATAATAAATACCTCGCAACCATAAGACGACGGAAGTTAATAATAAGAAAACCTCGCATTCTCAATAAGACGACGGAATATTAGTGATTAAAAATTTTGAGTGAACAGTGATTCATAAAAATTTGTGCTCTCGCAACACACGTAAGACGACGAGACTAACCTGCCAATCAGACGCAGCGATAACCATTGAAAATTAAATCTCTCGCAAACACAAGACGACGAGAATTTAATAACTAATCGAAGACTGAAAATCAATCGAGTCATTCGAAACAAAGAATCTCCACACCGAACGAGTACCAGTATCCTGAGCCAGACGAGAAGCTGACAAGGAGGACACCAATTTGACGCAGAGCCCACCTGTACCCGTCGCTAGCCGTCGCTAGCCGTTGCAGCCGCCAGCCGTCATCGACGATCGCAAATCATCGCCCCACCACCCAGACCCCCTTGTCTCGAAGAATTTTACATCAATCGCAACCATGCGATACCTCTTCGCAACTCTCACCATACTCAGCTCATTGTAAGTCTCCGAGATTCAATAGAAATTAATATTATTTTGTTCGAAATAATCGAGACAATCTTACACCCGCGCGTATACTAACAACGTCAGTAGGCGACACACCTAAAGTACACATACAAGCGCCTCAGCTGGCAAAGGAGATAAGCACACTCTTGGTCGACACCGGGTCAAACATAAACATAATCAGGCATAGCGCGTTACACCGAGACACACGTTTCAAAGCACCGGACAAAATTAAAATCACAGGTTCAACACCTGGTACAGTCGAAACGCAAGGCATTGTAGAAATCTTGATCGGAAATCGACTACAAGAATTCCACGTCGTAAACAATGCATTCCCTATCAAAGAAGACGGGATCCTAGGTGCACAATTTTTATGTAAAGAAAACGCGACTATTTCTTTCGAAACTAACACAGTAATTTCAGACACCTCAGAACCCTTAAAAATTTTAGACGAAAATGTAATTTTAATTCCAGCCAGAACCGCGCAAGTCATTTCGATCAAAGTTGATAACCCGTCAATAAAAACAGGACTCCTCAGAAAACAGCATGTAGCCGACGGCATAAAGTTAGGCAAAGCTCTAGTGACGAACAGACACGGATTCGCATACGCGTACGTCATAAACGCAAACGACAAAGCAGTCGAGATAAAGAGGCCGACGGTAACTCTAGAAGAAGTCAACGAACCAACAGACACGGAGTACACGTCCAATCATCAAGTATTATTCACAACCAACACGCGTAAATTGAACAAGAACACCGACCCGCTCATCATCGCTCCTAATCACGGCTCAAAACGTCTAGAAATTTTGAAAGAAAACTTGCGACTCAAACATTGCAACAAAGAGGAAAAGAAAGCAGCATTAGACCTTGCAGTAGAATACAATCATCTGTTTCATTTACCAGGAGATAAACTAGGCCACACACACCTAGCCAGTCACAAAATACCAACAACAGACGCGATGCCCGTACACACCAAACAGTACAGATACCCTCCGGTTCACAAAGAGGAAATTAAGAGACAAGTATCCAAACTTCTCGATCAAGGGATAATCAAAAACTCCTCATCCCCTTACAATTTCCCTGTCTGCATCGTCCCCAAAAAACCTGGCGCTGACGGTGAAAAGAGATGGCGCATGGTGATTGATTTTCGAAAGCTAAACGAAAAAACTATCGGAGATGCTTATCCTCTACCAAACATCACAGAAATACTAGACCAATTAGGATCCGCGAAATATTTCTCAACGTTCGATTTAGCTTCCGGGTTTCACCAAATCCCCATGCACCCGGATGACAGCGCGAAAACAGCTTTTTCCACACCTAACGGTCACTATGAGTACACAAGAATGCCCTTCGGATTGAAGAATGCACCTTCCACTTTCCAACGATTGATGGATCAGGTACTCATGGGATTGCAGGGAAATGAAATGTTTGTTTATCTTGACGACATTGTGATTTACGCGAGATCATTAGAAGAGCACGCGATTAAATTCAAGAAATTAATGGACAGATTGTCCGACGCAGGACTTAAATTTCAGCCCGATAAATGCGAGTTTTTAAGAAAAGAAGTTGCCTATTTAGGTGATATAATCTCTCGCGAAGGCGTCAGACCAAATCCAAAAACTCTAGCTGCAATCAGAGACTACCCTCAACCAACAAATGCGACGAAAATAAAAGAATTTTTAGGATTAGTAGGTTATTATCGGAGGTTCGTACCAAACATGGCAGAAATCGCGAAGTGCCTTACCAACTTGTTAAAAAAGGACATTCCTTTTATCTGGACTTCTGAACACCAGCTTGCATTCGAAACCTTACGCGACTACCTCTGCAAAGAGCCAATTTTACAATATCCAGACTTTAGCAAACCATTCATAATAACATCCGACGCCTCAAAATACGCTCTAGGAGCAGTGCTCAGTCAAGGAAAGATAGGCGAAGATTTACCAGTTGCCTACGCATCCAGATCCATGCAGAAAGCGGAAATAAATTACTCAACAACAGACTACTCGCAGTCGTATTCGCGTTAAGGGGAGGCTCTACTCGATTATTACCGACTTACCGACATCAGTGGACCGTGTCGCTTATTTTCATTAATATCTGAGTCTACGTGCT
>JAFFZH010010940.1:0-22097 GCA_018420115.1 Euura saliciscinereae | reverse complement strand
GATTAAACGTACGATGATACATACATCGTAAACGACGTCGAAACTTACGTCGCAACGACGTCGAATGATATCCCAAAATCACACGTAGTTTCCGACGTCGTTTTACACTACCGAGCATATACACGGTTTTACGTACTTTACGACGTCGATGTGGCGTTGGTACGACGTCGCATCGACGCCCATTTTTTCAATAGGGTCATTCGAATGATTTCCAAATTACTGGAAACCTTCATTTTCAGATTGGTTAATTTGGTCTGCCAAATATACGCTGGTGATAAATCCAGGTTTCAAAAATAATCGATTATATTTGATTAATACGGAAAAAATAATCGATGTAATCGAATATCGATTATTTTTGGCTATCCTTAGTAAAAACTTCGGCTCCGAGCCACCGCCACGGCCGCGGCGCTGCAGGCGTTCAACTGTTGTATATCTGAAGTTCTCTGCGGGTCCGTCTCTGTCCGTAGGACCGCTGAAGCGATCAGCTCCAAAGGCGCGGGAGAATTCAAATCCGTGAAGGGTAAATAAAGGTGAAAGAATAAAGTTTACGTTTAAAACTGAGGGTTCAGATATATTTTAAAGGAGTTCAGAAGAAATATACAAAAGCGAACTTTCTGAGATGTGTGATAAAAAATGAAAGGTCTTATAAGTAGTACTTATTCCGTTTAAGTCAGGAATAAGAGTGCCGTTCCTCTTCCGAATCTCTCCCGACGCGACCCGGGTGCGTAGGCGGCTCGGCCCCGCGAAATCATCTACAGCCAATTAGGGGGTCAGCTTCCCTGAAAAATCCTCCTACTGACCGCCCTCAACTGACTCTTCTCTTCCTCCCTTCTTGGGGGTAGTGGGGTGGGAGCCGCGTACACCGCCGGGAACGCGGAAGAGCTCGGCGCCAGAAGGGTCCGAGCACATGTGCGTGGGAAAGAACCGACGGGCTTCTATAACAAAGGGCAACCTCTTGAGATGCCTTTCCTTAAATTCCTACGACTTTCACAATTCCTGTACCGTCCTGACAATGACCAGAACCCTCCGCACATGTGCAAGCAGTAAAAATGAAATCCTACTTCAAGAGTTTTTCTCTTACAATATTTATGACCTCCTGCCTTGACTCTGGCTTATTTCTATCTTGGGTGACCATGCGTCTTATATCTATGAAACAATATTCTCAACTCTAATCTTAAAGCTATTTCAAATATTCCCTCCCTCGCTTGATCCGCTCAGATCAATATGGCGGCGCGCGATGTTAATCCACCTACCGGGAGATTACAGGATACAACCACTGAACTCTATATATTAACTGGAAGGCGCATCGGGCGATTGGCGTGGGACAAATTGAAGGCTGCCATCTTGAGTTGGATTTTAAGGCGACCAATCAGACGTTGCATAATCCGATAGAAATAAATAAGTATTCATTTTAATTGGTATTTATTTTACTATTATTTACTCCATCTTCCTTCTCCTGTTCTATCCTTGATGGCTTCGTCCCTATTTACTCAATCCAAATAGCAAATATTATATTATCCAAAGTTTTGAGGTTAAGTGTGGTAAATTCAAAATTATCCGTCTGCTAATGCTCGCCTCTAATTGGCTCTCCGAAAATCCAACTTAAGATGGCAGCTTCCCAGGTGGTCCCATAGCCTGCTATGCTTTACGTATCTGGATGCGCCTTCCAGTTAGTATATAGAGTTCAGTGGATACAACACAACATAACGCCTAGCCGACCATAACGACTAGCTTCCACTCTCAACAAGTTGTATGATCAGTGGTTGAGCGGGAAATATCGTAGGGGCGGTTCAGGGTTGTTTGTCATCAAACATCAAGTAGTGTGCATAAATAATCTCATTTTGAGCAGACAAGTGTTCGGACATCCACTCAATTTGAAGAAGTTAAGACATTGGGAGAGTTTATTAGGGACATTGGTTAATTCCAAATTCCTGTTGGATCTAAAAAAAAAAAGTAGTGTGCATCTGGCATAAAAATTTAACCTCTCATCCGGCTTCTAAATGGTCCGGCACAAATCCGCCCCAAGGTAAATAAATGTTGAAGTAAACTGTACTCCAGCATTTACACAGTGTCTAATAATTCACCTTGTCACAGGTCATCCGCGAGCCAATCTTCGGTGTCGAGTAAATCGAAGTCCGTCAGTGAGGTGAGTCGAACATAACCCTAAAAAAAAGAAAAACAAATATTTCGTAATTCTCAATGAACCGTAAATATTTGGGTATATGAAACAAACTTCTTTATAGCACCTCGGTAAACAATATATTCATCCTCTAGGCGCGGTCGAAAAGAAAAACATCGGATAACCGTCGCAGACCGAACGGCCAAACCAAAGCGCTGAGGGAGATACGATACTACCAGAAATCTACGAAACTTCTCATACCAAAGGCTCCGTTCGCCAGACTCGTCAGGGAAATGCTGATCGAAATATTTCCAAGATACGATATAACCAGGTGAAGTAAATATATTCCAATGAATTTGTTGCAATAAATAAACGCTATCGAGTTTCGAAACGTGATTTTCTCAAAATTAAGGTGAAACGAAAGTCACGTAACTTCGATATGATTCACACTTGGAATTTTCAAACGCTATTTTCTCAGCCAAAACACATTCGATTGATGTGAAATTGATATCAGTGACGTAGAAAAACTGAATGAAGGGTATGACGCTCGTGGATTTTCGAAAATCGAAAGACATAATTAGAATTTTGTGTAACAATATTGTTCTGTAACCTAAGGAGGTGCTGCCCCTCGTGGAGAAAGGCAGCACTTCCTTGGATTACAGAACAATATTGTTAAAAAAAAACTGTAATTACATCTCGATTTTCGAAAATCCACGAGCGTCATGCCCTTCATTCAGTTTTTCTACGTCACTGATATCAATTTCACATCAATCGAATGTGTTTTGGCTGAGAAAATAGCGTTTGAAAATTCAAAGTGTGAATCATATCGAGGTCACGTGACTTTCGTTTCCCCTTAATCAGAGGGTAATTTATATACAGGATTAAAAATCCCTTTTTTCCTCCAGCCTTCAGGAAAAAAATTGACTCACGGTTAGTAAGGTTGTCGATTAGTCGATGAACGGAAGAAAGATTGACTAAATTGTTCTTCGTCGCTTATTTCAGGATGCAAGTCCTGGCTTTGGAAGCTTTACAAGAAGCTGCCGAGATGTATCTGGTACAATTTTTCGAGGACTCTGTGCTAGCGACGCTACACGCAAAGAGAGTTACGCTATTTCCCACCGACATGAGACTCGTGAGGAGAATACGAGGACGTCACGATATTGTTAACAGATAATTTTAGCTGGTTAAAATCTCGACCAGTTATTGGACGCTCTTTGTTTTATTTCTTTTTTCACCAATATTGTGTCATTTCACCGGAATGTGACTGCGTAGCTTTTTATTATTATTATTGACTTGGTCGCAAGCTGTTCGAAACGTACGCGAATTCATGTCTGTATCTGTACTAGGTGTATCTGATTTTATATGATTTTACTTCAAGGAATCCTCAACTATAATTGAAATTAAATAAGTTCTGGAACATATTTTTATCTTAACGATGTTTAAAAAGACTGAGAAATTTATCTCTTTACAAAATTCGTTTATTTTACAATAATAGCCTCTGAGGATTGAAAATAAAATTTCATTTCAAACGAAAAAAAAGGAGAGAAAAAAACAAGGCAGTGAATAGACTTATATTGACAAATTATCAAATAGTGTATAGAAACTTGACTATTAATTTCCTGAATAATATCTGAATATGTACTCGAATTTTAATTCCTGTTACTTTTTTGTCAATGTAGTTGACTTGCTTTCCAAAAAGCTTTTATACCTCAAAATTTTAAGTTTATTTACATTCTATTTTAAAACTACATATATTTGGTCCCTAAATTTATTCACATGTTTTTTATCAAATTCTTGTTAGAAAAATTGAAAATTTGTAAGAATTATTTCAATGATTTAGGAATATTGAGAATTTTAGGAATTTTAATGCGAAATAAAGTTTATTCACAATAAACATTGAAATATATATGTATACATATATATATATTATTTTTTTTATACATATTTCAATAAAACTTCATATTATATTTCACTCTGTGAAACTTTGGTAAAATATACAATTCTCATGAAATTTGTCCAACGATATACGACATATCGATTAATTGGTTTTCAGTTTCCGTTTTATGTATTTCAAACCGAATACCTGTTTGATTTTGTAAAAAAAAAGAGAAAGAAAAAGATTATGCGATATCTTTTCGAATCGATATATGAAACAAAAAGACATATTTGATTAAAAATAGAATAATTAATGATCCATTGTTAAAAACATAATATTGTTAAATATCAAAATAACGTGTCTAATCTACGAAATAAAAATCTAATCATAATCGGGTTAGCTGCGTACATAAACAACCGTCGTTTACATTCAATAATAATTATTAACAGTAATATATAATATAATTCTACGTAATTGCCTAAATAAGAAATACAAATTTATCTGTTTTACAAGAAAAGAAAAAAAAAACAGGAAAAGAAATAATAGAACAAAAGAGAAAGTAAAAATAAAAATTGTGTAACACACTTCATAATTAAATACATATTGATAACTAAGAACCTTATACAATTACATGACTATAATACGATTCAGTATAGGAGAGAGAGAGAAGTAGAGAGAAGGGAGATATAGATATAACAAAAATATACCTGAAGAAAAAAAAAATGAAAATAATTAGAAAAGAAGACAAAAAAACAATTGGCTTATAGATTTTCTATAAATAATTGTAATCTTAGATCACCGTGGTCATAATAATAATAATAATATAAATACCGAGAACGTATGTAATAATAAAAGTAATATATAAATATTCATTCACAAGTTAATTATTATATAGTTGCCAGATAGGATAATTTATATAATATACTATATAACTATGAAGACACTTTCTTTCTTTCTCACATTTATCTAATCTTGATCAGCTTTATATAGGTATCTGATATCAGGCACAATTATTCATATATTTGATACAATATATAGTATTTTTCTATCACGCTGCCCATTCATAATAATTAATAATTATACTGGAACAAAATCACGAGCCTGTGATTTGAATTTTTTAATATACTTTCATTCTATAATATAAAATAGTAATGAAATGAAGCAGCTGCGAACAATATTTTTTCTCTATAAATTTCTAACGCGGATCAATAGCTCAGCTGTTTTTTTTTTCTTTCTTTCTTTCCTTACAGAAGACGTTCTTATCCGAGAAACGTCGATTTCGGATAAATAAGTGATAATAATAATAATTAAATAACAGTCTGAAATTAGATAAGAAATATTCAGAATTACGATATATAAATTTTTTTATTTTTATATTGCATATAATTCTAATTATTACTTTCGTATAAAAGACCGTACCTTGTTAACACATTTGTCCATAAAGTTACGTTTTCTTTTCGGTTCAGCACCGGTAGGCAGTGACAATAAAGAGCCTTGAACCTTGTTCGTAGGCTTATAATCATTCGATGAAAAACTTTCATCCGAATCCAACCCTGCCCCACAACTCTTAGCTTTCAACAAATTCGATTTTTCATTACCACCACCAGCAGAGCTCTCGGCGTTCGACGAACTAACAGTTCCAAGCTGCTGGTCGGGCAACGAATTATCGACACATCTGCTTCCGGACGATTCCAGCAGGCCGTCTATACTCGTCGATCTAATCGTCGTTTGCGGCCTCAGAGTAGTGTCGCTTTTTTCGCTGCTCTCCTCATCTTCCGCGGACGAAGATATCCTCGTTTCTTCGTTGCACGACGAGTCGTAAATTTCGTAGTCCGTGCTCGGAGGCTTTATCCTCACTCTCGGCACCGGTGTGGGACTTTCGTTCCTAACAGAAACCTCTTCGCTCTTATGATCCGTCAGAACGTTGTCCAACAGTCCATCCAAGCTCCGTGATCGAGGTCTTGGTCCCTGACTATCCTCTGTTCTTGAAGTATCTTCAGTCTTCAGGACCGACCCTACGAGACCATCTTCATCCAGGAGTCCGTCAAGACTCCTAGATCTTGGTCTCGGAAGCGGATCAGGAGCTGCGGTTGGAAGGATCGCCTCCTTCTCTTCCTGATCGAGAAGCTCCAATGACTTTGATCTCGTGGATGGAGGAGCAGGGTGACGCGGTGGACGACGAGGAATCGAACTCCCCCCCGGACGAGTGTGAACAAATTTCAACCGCGGAGACGTTGGCGGGAGACCCATTAGCCAGCGAGATGGACTCGAAGATTTCCGAAGCCTGAAATGAGAGGAGAACATAAAATTTAGATATTGGGATCAGGGTTGAAAAGAGGCGTGGAATTGGGACGACGACAACGTTAATAAGCAAAATAAGATCGATAACGAACCTAATCGTGTTAGCGTTGCTGCAATTTCTACTGCTAGCTGTATAAAAGAAATAAAATGCTAGTGTTAGTAATGCAGGATTTTTTTAGTCAAAGTTAGAGTTTGTATTGTCTGTAGAGACGAGTGTTTCACCTGTTGGGTATAGCCGTGGGGGGGCCATCTAGTCAATCTCTACCATTCGTTGAGTCTTTATCGCTTCCTCTGCTTTCGTTGCTGTGCATACGTTGATAACTCGGTTGTCTCATGTTCGTGCTTCCCGGTGTACTGGGTTGGGTAACGTCCTTCGATGCCATACTTCTGGGCAGGCCACCGCTGAGATCGGATCTCATTTGAATTTCACTTCGCATAAACCTGTGATAAAGAAAAATCAGGAAGTTGATCGCGTGACAGAGATTTAGGATCTCAGTAAATCATTATAGCCTCTTCGGTCGCTCACCTTTCTAGTTTGTCTACGCATGCGTCTTGGTAGTCGTGTATCCATCTGACTCCGTTGAAGTGGCAAACGGCCCGCATATCTTCGGGGAGTTCCTCCGGCTCTGGCCATTGGAAATTGTCTATTATGGGAATGATGTTGCAACGCGCTTGTAGTGCTGCGACGATTTCCTGTGGGAAATTATGATGAAAGATCAGAAAAGTCCTTTAGAACGGCATTGAGTTCTGATTGTAGAGATTGATTCTTACCCTGTGCACCCAGTCCTTGCATTCGGTGTCCTGTATGCATCTGTCCAGAGCTTTTGGTGTGAGAACGAGAAGGAAGTATTTGGCTTGTCGGATGCTTTGTAGGAGATTGTTATCAAATTTGCCAGCCTCTAATCTTTCGACGTCGATGAATACGGAGAAACTCCTGAGCTGTAGATGAACTTTGAGTAAACTTGCCAATTGAGAGCCGTTGGATCTTCTATAGCTGACAAAAACGTCTAATGATTTATTCAGAGATTCATCGCCCGATGAATTCAGTCCCAAACTGTGCTGCCTGTTCTTGATAGCCTCGAGTATCCTCAGTCTGTGAATGCTGTTGGTAATACTACACTCCGTAAGGAGTTGATCGTCGGTCAAGTTTCCAATTGAATTATTATCAACGCCGGCGTTTAGCATGCTGTACGTGTAGATGGAAAAGTCCTGGCCAATATTTTCAAGGAAGCTGTTCAAGTTTCCCGTATCCCTGCTGCTATAGTCGGCCATTTTTTTCAAATTCTGAAGTTCCCTGGTAAACCTACGCCTTCTGATACCATTAGTCAGTCCGATATCCTCCACCAGATTCGACTCCGTCAATTGAAGCAGTAGATCTCCGTCGACCCTGCTCTCCACAAAGTTTGGAGCGTATTCTGCGAAACCAATTTGCTTGACCCATTCGCGAACGTCTTCCGTCGACCAGAGAGGAACCTGCTGGCTGAGTTTGTGTGGTATTTCTTCGCCTATGAGCCTGAGAGCCTGAACGGCATATTTGGAGGCGATGGCGTTCGGGCAGCTGGCGACTTTCTTGAGCGGTTCAATCGCTCCGATTTCCCTGAAGATCTCTGTGTTACCCTGCTGCTTCTTGATTCCCGCTTCCATGCAGAAATGGAAAGATGCCAGGTTCCTCGCTTCCTCCCTCTTTGAGCTGAGAACCGGGACCAAACGCTCCAGCCAGTTCTTGCTCTGTCCGTGAGCGTGGGCTGAATTTGATTTTGCGAATTCGTAAGGATTGTGAGAGTTCACGAAAGGTTCGACCAAGTCCAAGGTGCCAGACTCCAGCACCGCGGCTTCGATCTCTTTATTAGCGACGAGAACGGTGATCGCCAAACAAGCATAGTACTTGATGTTATCGTCGTTGTGGAAGGCGAGAGGGAACAGCCACATGGGGACCTTCCTCTTGATCATTGCTTCCTGGTTCTCCGCTCCACCGTAGAGCGAGAGGTTGGCCAGAGCCCCGGCGCAGTGCCTCAGAGTTTCAATGTCGTTTTTCCTGCACTCAAACAGGACAGCATCCAGCCCTCCTAGCTTGACCACGTCGCTACACGTCCCCTCGCTGTGCTTGAACAGGTGTTCGAGGATCCCCGTTCCCACTCGAGAGTGATTGACCGAGTTGGCAAACCTAGTGCAGCTGCAGGCCACATTGACGACTCTGTCCAAGCCGTTCTCAACCACGTGGGCTCTGTTGTCGTTGGTCAAACATTGCTCAAGAAGTCTCGCCGATGCAAATTGAAGCTCGCTGTCCGCGGCGATACAGTTGTTCATGAGGAGGTCGAGGCCTCCCCTGATTCTGAGGGCACTGCACAGTGTGTAGCCCAAATCGTGACCGTGCGTCGGCACAGCCCATGCCTTCCTTATTATCTCGCTGACCCTGTTCAGGAGAAGAGGAGCCTTTCCGTTCTTCCCGTCGTTGGATTTGAGCCTCTGGACAAGACTGTCCAAGAACGCTGAGTACTTGGCTTTGGCTCTTTCCACATCCTGTGGATTTGAGTTTGAGCACAACAGGTCCAGGTCATCCAGCGGCAGGGACAGTAGCTCGTCTTCGGCAGGTCGGATTCCGTTCATCAGCTGATTCACTGCTGTGGTTGCGGATAACATCGAAGCCTTTGAGCTCACTCCTTTTGATCCTATCGTTACACTAGATTGTGAACTAGCTGCCATGTGCTTTTCGTGATTGAATATACCCGTCGATGTTACCGTTTGTCTTTGTTGTTGCGCTGCCATCGCTTTCTGCGGAACAGAAAATAATCAAATTAGGAGAATTTTTGGTACAGCAGATTATGAGTTGGGTTTTTTTTTTGTACCATTCGTGAATCTAGACTCCATTTTCGCAACATTCTGATGAAAATCCAAGATTTTTAAAATTCTTGAATTTGTTATTGCGAATAGACGCACCGATCGCTAAAAACTTAAGAATCAAACTGCAAGCTGTGGTCGTATTACAGTTTGCGCATTCAACAGAATCAGATTCTTGAATCTTGGCCAAAATCTATATCTCGATAAGACGTATATATCTCACGCCTGAAGCAGGGTGTATATGTGATACGAGTATAAATAAACCGCATCTCCGTTCTTACACATCGTTTCCTGGTATTAAACTCGACGTGTTTTTTAATGATCAGCGAGTTACATGTGGACTTCTAGAAACATCTATACCAATAACAATATTCTCACCTTCTCCGAACTGTAAGAATCGCTCTGAACTTTCATCGTTGAGGCTGACATGTTGTTGCTCTCCTCATGCGAAAGGTCGCCAGCCTTCAAACTCCGTTGTTCCTGAAATAACAAAATCGAAAAAAATAAATAAATTAATCAAAACTGATCAAAGTATGGACGCGTTTACATTCCTCAGAAAAAAACAAACAGATATTCTAGTATCACTAGCGGTCACAAATAAGACAAATAAGAGACTCGGCGGAGTCAAACGTAATTTTAATACGCTACGCGAGACTCGGCCGGGTCTCTGAATGTGGCTTAAAACTTACTGAGAATTCTTGCAAAGTGTTCGAACGTATTTCGAGCAAGTTCTAACAAAGTTACATTTATAAAGATAGTTTCCTTCATTTGATTGTTGAGGAGTTTTCCTTCCGTTAGGATATTATTAAAAATCCAAAATGATCGGGTCTTTTCAATAATTCTGGTCCATTATCAGACAGACGCGATCACTCGTAATCATTTTTTCAAAATTCACGACATCACGAGTTTATTCCACATAAAATAATTCACAATGAATTCAACGAAGTTTAATACCTTTGTTAACTATTTTTTATTTTTTTTTTTATTTTTAATTTCACCTATTCAGAAAAAACGTGTGTCTGGATTGACCGGTAAAAACGTTCTGGCAAATTTTGTAGCGCTTGTTGATCAGCTCACGAGTTCTGTTCATGGTGACGTAGCTTTGCTAAATATATAATATCTATAAGCACGCTGTTGAGTTTGTGACGTAGTTTCATAATCGAGTAGGTACTATGAATTTTTATTTTCTCGTTTCTTTTTCCTTAAACAATTGCGTTTCACGCGTATGAAGGTCGCGATAGATTGTCTCAATATAAGAGATTAGAAAAAAAGATCTCTGAAACAAGAGATTCAAGATACTGAAAGTTCGATCTATCGGCAATATATAATAATATTCGATTATTACACGAAAGAATTATTTTTCTCTTCCATTTTGCCATTTTGGACTGTCACGTTACTCAAAATATCTATCGCTAATCGTCATTGGTTTTTTTTTGGCGAACATCACTTGTACAGCACCTGGGTTCGATCTATCGGACAGTTTTGCCAACCCTGTTTCGCATAATGTATTTATAACGATTTCAATATCTCTCTGTCTATCACACCGAAAATGATATTTTTTTAAAAACAATTTTCACAGTCAGAAAACTCACCAAGAATGGCAGAATAAATCTTTCTCGTCGCAAAATCCCTCGACGTATTGGCCAAGGTGCACTCATGTTTGTGTATTATAATTACAAACTTTGTACACCTGGCTCTTTATACCGTATACTCGAAATAATCGAGAAAATATGAAATTAGAGTTTTTTTTTTTTTCCAAAACTCGAGAACATAGTCTTCACATAATTATTCAAACATATTCGCGATAATCAATTGAAAAACAAAAGTTTTTGAATTTTTTTTTGTTGACGTTATCGGTTTTTTTTTCTTTATACTGTAACAGCGAAATTCTTCAATATTGTTTTTTTTTTTTTTTTTTTTTAGTGAAATAATCGCGAGGATAATTTCATCGATATAAATATTGATGCGATTTTTTTTTCTCGATATTGCGAGTGATCGTTTGAAATTGTATTTTTCAACGCGACGGCGCTCGAGGCACTGACGGACCAATCGAGTCGTCGACCACCCTGCACCCTGAGACGGCGTCGACGGATGTTTAATTTGGTCCTCTTTCCTTCCGCCAGTGTGTACAAGTTGCTTGTTCATCGAAACTAAGCCGAGAAGCTAGCAAAGACGGAACAAGTAACACGTGACACAACGAAGACGTGGCCAATAACAACAAAGAAATTCAAAAAATATAACCAAATTAACAATTTTTCGATTTGCTTTTGATAAACTGGAAAAATTTCGAGTTCCCATTGACATTTTTAATCCCTGAAATAATCAGAGGCTATAAAGATTCATTTTTGGACAGAGTGACGTGACGTAAAATTTTCATTTTCAGTATTTGCTTGATGGAAAAAAATCGTAGAATCCCTATTTTTTTAAGTTTTAATTATGTACCAGGAAGAGGTGGATCAGATGTTGATCCTTGACCAGGCCTTGAATTATATACACTGTGTTATAATGCAACTGGCAATGTACCCAAAATCATTCTATTTTAAATATTTCTCAGTCACGGCTACGCTCAAAATTACGTCCGATGGATCATCGCGTTTCTTGACTTTACAACAGGCTGAAAGCCCCGAATTATTTGTTACTTTCCTTACAATCATAATTCATCATACTCAAATTTCAGAAAATTGTTTATCATATGTTTTTAATTTTTTCTCCCTGTCACCACTAGCATAAATCATATCAACAATTGACGTCATAATGATTTGAAAAATTCGAAAAATCACTAAATCGATTCAAAAATGTGTACAGAGTTGAAAATAAAAAAGAAATTTGAGACTAGTTTATATTTTAAACGTATATATTTGGTCAATATTAAAACAATGCTAGAATTGTTACACGTTGATCGAGTTGATAAATAGTGACAAGAAATCGAAAATAGAATTCAATTTCGTTGAATGATTTATACATTCGGTTCATTCACCTCGTGAGATTGTCTTGGCCGGTTAGATTTTTCTTTCGTTTTATAGTAACGAAGTATAGCTTTTTAAATTCTAAAATCGTGTAATTCTAACGTATGGCAACGATAAAAAGACAAGAAAAACTAACAACGTACCGCATTTCTTCGCCTGCTTTCGGTTTCGATTCTATTTAAAACTCCCGGATTTTCACTCTCGTCGGAGAAAATATTCCTTTTTCCAATAATCCTGGGTCTATATTTTTTTGGAAAAAAAAACCTCGTGAGTCTGACCAGCTGCAGACCCATGACACGTATATTGCGCACTACAAGACTTATATTACACTCGCATGGCACCCTCAGCAATCGACCTTACACCGAGTTCTGGAGTCCAGAGGAAGCCTTTATCGACCGCGAGAAGAGGGTGGTTCTACGTCATCGTCCTTGCTTCTGACTCACCCCATGATGCCTGACCGTATATCCTTATCCTCGCATATTTCCTACCATCCTGATACTGCGATATTTCGCATTGGGTATGCGGAGTGTTTTCTCGCAATGGAGGTATTTTTTTTTATAAACTTTCCATGAATTAAAAATCCAAAAATTACAAAATACAAAACATTCTGCCATCTTTTTACAATTATTCGGGGCGATGTTGGATTAATTTTTGAACAGAATAATTTTTTTCATGTGCCAAAATCAATCTAAAAGTCTAAATACTGAACGAAATAGAATGAAAAATTCATTAAAAATTAATAAACTCGTCAAATAATTGATAAAAATTCAATTTTATACTCTGATTGATACTGATCTTCATCTATCTTCAAAAATTTTGTATCTTACAATTAGATCAGGGGATGAATTTGCAAATTGAGGTGAAAATAATGACAACCGATAACTGAATTATAGCCCCTTGCAGGTTTTTCAAGCTAGTAATAAATTATGGCAGAGTTGAAATTTCAATCTGTAACAGGAGTTTATCGTCTACAAGGACTAAAAGGAGCGGCCGTGGTCGCCTATCGATCCTTCAACGTTCGCAAACAATAGTTTGTTTTTCTTTCTGACTCAATCGCGTTGATTGATTTCACCTGACGTATGACTTTGAAGATAAAATAATAATAATAATAATGATAATAATAATACCAAAAAACAGCAGAAAAACAAAATAAAATATTGTTTTAAACAAGAAATGAAAATATCATAAAAGAATTTACATTTACATTTTGAAATATTTTCCCTCGTTATCTTCAATGGTATTACATAAACGTATCATACAGTCAGACGGTTGTTTGTCAGTTAACAGTCGTATCACCTGACTTGACAGTCGATTAACCTTTCAAAGTTAGGGCCAAAAGCCAAATTGAGGGATGACCGCAATTATGGGTATGTCGTCACCACGATTTCACGGACTCGAAGCAATCGATAAAACGTCAATCAGCGAACTCGAGATATTGAGACGCTGCTACATACATGTGGTTGATACAATTTTTGGAAGAAACAATCCCTGTTTAATTTTTTTCTGATATTTCTCGGGGGTAAATTTCCCGATTTCCTTCTTTTTTTTGTACAAATTGTACAAATATGATATCAATTACCAATTATTCAATTATACCGTAATTATGTATTTGTTTGAAAATATCGAAAATTCTACTTTGTGCGTTCAAAAAGTAACAGAAAATTTCATTACCTATAATATCGTAGGTATAATTATTTGCATGATATAGTATAAAAGGCGTCGAGACAAATTTACTCAAGTTTATAATTTACTTAAATATTTTTATATACTATATATACATTCTTCGATAAAATGAAATTTTCTCTTTTTCCCGACTATACGTCCGCAGTACTGAGTTTAATTCAACCCACATCGGTCAAGATAATCAGTTCGCGTGACAATCTAATGGCTCTAGTCCTACTCTAAGGGAAAAGGCTTGCCGCGAATAAATCTTTACTCCGCATATAGCCGTTCGCCATTCGCTATTCGGCCTTGTCTCACTGGCTGACCGCTAGCTGTTCTAAATCCCTGACAGAAAAACAAAACAAAACGAAAAAAAAAACAATCCAAGGGGTTGAAAGCTGACTCGAAAGGGTCGAAGGGTTGGTGTGTGTCCGTGTCCTACGGTATAGCGTGATAACCTTGTCCGATATCTCGCTCCAAGCCGCACACGCGATCTCGAAAAATTTACCCCCCGTTATTGTGAAGCAAAAGAAGTAAAATTGAATTCACAGAATTCTTCAACTTGAAAAAAAAAAAAAAAAAAAACACAATGCTTCTTTGTCTAATTGAAAATTGAAAAATAGTTTAAGACGGTTATTTTAGTCAGGAAAGAAGATTTGATACAGAAATAGAAAGGGATAGAGAGAGAGAGAGAGAGAGATAGATAAAAATAATATATTTTAATTTATTTATATGTATTAGAGAATTCTTGGCTTCATAGCTCAGATTATCTGATTTTTCGTCTGTTTCAGGGTCATCCTAAAAAATCTAACACTCCTAAACGGCTATGTTATACTTTTCGAGAGCATAACAGACGGATCTACGCGTCTTACACAATGACCGCGTAACATATGGTCTATGCTTTACATTGGTTACAAGGGAACAAAAATAAAAAACAGAAAAACAAAAGTAGAGAAAAAAAAAGAAAGAAAAAGAAAAGGCGCGAAAAACGTGGGTGGCACGTTACCACGTAGGCCGGCTGTAAAGGTGACAGGCTAGAGCCAAGAAGCTCGGAGATCTTGACCCTGTCGATTTCTGATTCACATAATCATTCGGTGAATCACGGTCATGGGTGTAAAATTAGACCGGTAACAAAGATTTTTTTTTTTTCTAATAAAAACCCTCTCAGTATTTCACATTCATACCGAGGAACATATGGATCATTTAAACTCACCCTCGCCAAGGCGACGCTCTTCTCTGCTGAAACACCGTCGAGTTCAACCCTCGCCCTTGCAGCAGTGGCTTCGCTCTGTTCCTTGTAAGAAACATCGCCGGTTTGTAAAGCTCTCATTTCAGCGCTGTTTGCGGTTGCTTTTTCAGCGCTGAAACCATCAGTCACGACCTGAAAGAGGAAATTTGATTGATTAGTCTCATAGAGTAACAAATAATGACAATAAGCAGCACCAAGGCTGTTCCTATAGCCGAGTACATCGAATAACTTTATTTTTGGCAGTACAGAGTAAGTCATGCAGCCTGTATCTCTCTAGCTCCTAATTTTGTCGTATATTAAAACAGAGCCAACTATGGCAATTTATAAATCTCCAATGTCAACCGCTCACCTTCGTCTTCGAGGCACTGGTCATCTTCTTCTGTTCGAACTTCATCGTTTCCGGACCAGCCGGTATGCTCGATATACTCGTCATGGTCGGCATGTTCGACATGCTGATGGGAGGACTCATGTTGTGTAAGTTGTTCAACGAATTTAACGGGTTTAGCTGCGACGGTGATCCGGTTAGAGTAACCGTTCCCGTTACCGGTGGCGGAGTATCGGGATCCGGAAACGTTACCAGAGGCTCCGACAGGTTCTCTTCGGGTCCACTTCCGTCTCTGGAAACAATAACGGCGAGAGAATAACGTTTAGTTTCATACAAGATCGTAGGAAAAGACATTAGAAATGGAAACTGACCTGTCCACCAGATTTTCCATGCTGCTTCTTAATCGTTGAGAGAAGTTCGAAGACATGTTCTTCATTTCTGTAATACCTCTTTTTAGTTCGTTCAGCCCGTCCTTAACTTTGACGTTACTCGCGTTCATCTCCCTCGAGGAGGACGATGTGATCCTCTGCGAGGTCTGCTGTGCCACTCTGCTAGAAGTGCTGGTTTGACTCTGGTTCGTGAGCATCTGAAGCCAAGAAAGACATAGAGGATGTTTCTATTAAAACTTGTGAGAAACGTTCGGAGTGACTCACGCAACTGACAAACTACCGAAATCTCCTATTGGACAGTCGCCAATAACTCAGGTTTGATATTCCGGATGAAATCGACCAATCGGCTTTATAGGCTTCGTGGGAAAGTGACAACGAAGGGATTGGAATACCGAGACATTACTTTCAACGTACCTGTTACCCAAGGCTTTCGACTTTTCAGTACCGAACGTAAACGAAAAGGTTGTGGGCGTTTGCGCCATTGCGTAACGCACGATGTTATATTGTAAGATAGATTTGGAATTAAGTTTCCGCTCTTCGTCTCGTATGACGTGTCCGAGTTTGTTAAATCTTCAAATTATTGACCAATCCAAGGAAGTCCAAAAATACTATGATTGCTTCATCCTGGCTGGCGCCAGTCGAGACGTACAGACGTTAAATTTCTTGGTGCCGGACAGGTCATATGGCGATAACTAAAATGATTCTAAATTCTGAAGAGATTCGTGGATAGACTTTCGCTGACTGTTTTCTTTATTCTCGGATACTCAGTCACGAGAGAGACGAGGACACGTGCCTACTTGGAACCGGTATCTAACATGTCTGCACGACTATCCTATCCAATCCTAAAAAATCCTTTCGCCACTTGACCTCGTGCACATAATCGATAAGATGATTTATCTATTCTCTCTTCGTTCTATTCCAAGTGTTGAAATACCTTGTCTTCACCTCCGTTACACTGGGGCATATTGCCGTATTGTATTAACTGTGCTGTTTCTTTCATATTTTATATATATTACTGCAATCCAGTTCTTTGCTGGACCATCATTTCACCACCCACTATGATGGTTAAGCAACGTTATCGAGAGCTGCTTGCCAGTTTTTTTCATCGATTACTTGCGTTTCAGTTATCCAGCTGTTTCCGCTTACCTGCCATGGCGTAGCGAGTATAATCTAATCATGTTCCGCACATTATTTTTATTTTTATTCTCTTCATTTACCCAACTTCTGCTTTATGTACATCCCAATTTTTGGTGTTAATGTAGAAGCCTATTTCTAACTACAAATGATGTGTACTATATCATACTTTAATAATTTCTTCTTTGGCCAATGTACCGAACTTACTTGTAATTTGAGTTTGCCCTTTGGCCTGACTAGGTTACGGCATGGATAAACTAATCTAAATCTAAATACTTCTGCGTCTAGATTGAAGATTCATTTGAACAGAACGATCATTTTTCGTCGGGGTCCATTTTGCCCCTCTTTCCACTGTCTCGAAGAATCTATTTCCTGAATCAGAGATTCTATACATATACTTGTGAAACGAAAAGATGAAATTAGAAAAAAAATTGTTAGTTATGAAAACTGTGGCGTAACAAGACGCATAATAACTTAACTACATCGTTTGCCAAGGACAAGGTTAACCGATGGCAGGAATTTTCAGCTCTAACAATAAATAACTTTCAACTCAAATCCGTCTCTCAGTCAGCTGTTTCGAAAATAAATACATATTCATTCAAGGATGCAGGTATTACATCCCAGGTTTTCTACAATTTTCTAAAAATCATTTTTCGCTAGAGTGATTAAAAAAAATAATTTCAGAATCTATCTTGTAATAATCAAAATATCATGGACTACAATAAGATAGAAAAAAAAAACCGACTTCAAAACCAAACTACTCAACCGATTTTGATAAAATTTATATGGGACCAATCTGAAAGTATGCCCTTTCGAATAAAAAAAGAATTTTCCAAATCGGTCAATAAATGACTGAGTTATGAGGTAACAAACATTAAAAAAAAATACAACCGAATTGAGAACCTCCTCCTTTTTTTAAGTCGGTTAAAGAGGATCAAACGGTATTCATTCAAAACAAAAATATGGTGCAATTTATTACGCGTGTCTCGATAAAAATAAAAAATAATGAGGAAAAATAAAATGAAACCGAGCTAAAAGAAAGGTGGAAACAAAATGGAAGAATTCGAATGGATTATCGCTTGATTGAAATACCGCCCACGGTACCTGACTTCCAGGTACAGCTTTTAGCGATTCCATACGTGATACTATACATGTATGTGTGTACACCTAGAAATCCATTCATCGATTATATCCTTCCTACATCAGAACAGAGTTTAAAGAAATCGTAAAAGGCCAATAGGGGGGAGGAGAAGTAGACAATACACTGATGAATAAACGCGTAAAGATTTTTTTTTTCATACAATCGTCGAGTATCAAGCCTATATATAAATAAATTTGTTCATAATTTTTGTGATTTATGGATTATTTTCTCACCTGTGACGACGTAGTGACCTGAGGGTGGTGAGACACGTGGGTGTGATGCCCGGTCGTTCTTGCAGACATGAGATTACTCTTTTTTTGAAAGTTCTCAATGACGCTTTGCATGTCTCCATTTTCGCCACCCTCCACTGGGAACTCTGACATCTGAAACACGAGTGGAAAGGGTATAATTAATATTGCATGAGTAGAATTACCATCTATTTTAAACAGGCCGAGAAACATTGATTGTCATTCTCATAACGAACGTGGAAACTTCTTTGTTTGTCTCTTCGTTCGATTCTAACGATCCTCGCTAATCGAATTTCGGTATTTTGAACCCGGACTCGAATGAATAGATCAAAAATCATTTCATAATGTTTATTTTTACACATTGATATTTTTTTCCATCAAACGTGGAGGTAGAGGATATGAAAATTTCAGGAAATCAAAAACATCGCAATTTCAATTTTCATCGTGAAATTTTCAAATCCAAGAATTTCTCGAAGTGTATTTAAAGCGTCGTGAAAATATCTCCGTGTTCCGTCAATGTGTGTTCTAAAAATAATTATAATCTCGCCGTTATTTTTTTTCTACTTCTTCTTCTTCTCTCTAGGCAGCGTCAATTCGTATAAAATCCGGGATAATGAAGTAAAAAAAAAAAAAAAAAAAAAATTTAAAAAATTCCTAAAATATCAACGTTTTTTTTGTAAATCTAAGAAAAAAAATGCAGTCAATATTGACCAGATTAAAATGTCACTCACGTCGATTCGCATTTAGAATCTCCTGTTTGTGTACGTAAAATCTGAAATCTAAACAACTACTCTCACTGTCCACGTGGATAAGTCAAACGAACTATAAACCGAACAACTGAGTTCATCAGACTCTATAAAAACGTTTTCTAACGATACCGAGGCTCGCATCCATCTCTAGAGTCGTTAAAGTTTACGTAACTTAACGTAAAAACTTTATTTATTATTATTATTATTATTACAATCGCGACAAGATAAACCACAGTCCGAAATTTTCTCGATATTATTTTTAACAAACTTCAAATCCTCAGATTTAACGAGATTGCGATAATTATACTGAATTTGAAACGTTACGAAGTAGCAGAAACTCTCGGCGCCAGACACCGGCGGCACACAAAGAACGCCACACACCGTCCGAAACTCGCGAGCAAAAGTAGCTACGGACCGTAAGTGTCAGACTGGTCAGAAAGCCGCGATGCGACCGCCTCTGGCGAGGATATCGGCAACCCGCGAGCCCCCGGCTCCGGTGTATAGGCAATCTTCGCGCGGTCTAGAGTATTTCATATGTAATTCGTTTCAATTCCTCATTAGCTATTTCGAAAGCATCGACGACAGTCGTAAACTGATCGCAGGAAATTTCCTGGATATAAGAAAATCCGGGAATAACGCGGATTGCTGTAATTGAATTCCTGTATTCGATCGTTTTACAACACAGCCGATAAACGCAATTTATGATGCGTATTATGTACGCAAATTGCGGTATAGAGAGAATGAGAAAAATGGGAAAATCCATCGAAGATCATTAACGACGGTATTTCATCGCGATTGAAATATTATACAGAGGATACGTGTAATCATTGTTGATGTAACAATTATACATTATATTTTACAACACTGTGTAACATATCGCAATGTGCAGGAAATATATGTCGCTGTTTATGTTCTCTTCACGTATATGTAGTTTATAGATAGAAGTATGATATACAGCCAGAAAAAATTAAATAAACAAAATTTTATTTATTTTATAATCATTTCATAGCGAAATAAATAAATTTGATAGTGAAAGACGAAAAAAAAAATACATTTTGGTTGCCACAAATAAAAATCTAATTGCAACAAATAAATTTTTTTAGTAGGTTCAGATTTAAATAAATCGTTTAATTATATCCTACATATGTTATTTTTATAGTCCCTAATTTATGGTTAATTTGAGAAGAAAGAAGACGAAAAATCGTGACTTATTTGAAAACATGGTGAGAGTGCTCTTTCTTCTTTTTCCTCATTGCTACTGTTTTTCTCTTCTTCTTCTTCTTCTTGCTTTTTTTTTTTTTGTGAATTGCAACGATATTTTTAAACCCTGTGTAACAAGATGCACGTAATCGTTTAATTGACGCGTGAATATATGTCGAATATATTAATAACAAGAATTCCATCAAAGGAGATACGGTCCGGAGGATCCGAATACGACAAGTATGGATGCTTGTAAACAAGTTCGCAAAAGAATGTCAGACAAAGGATGGAATGTTGCCTGACGACCGACGATCGGAGACACACCCACACACTTGTAACCAACAAACACCGATGTTACAACAAAAGGAATAATAAAAACGTCTTTCTATTTTTTAACAGATGGAATTTTATCCGTTTTTATTACCTTCTTTTCTTCCTTCTCTTTCTTCTATCTGGAGACAAACGTTATTTTATTCAAAATTATCGATACATACCTACCCGCGTGTCTTTAATTATTTCACGATCGATCGATCAATCGATTAAACAAGCTGGAGAATTTAATTCTGCGAATTATTTATTTTTATCCTCATTCATTATCCTCAAGAGGTTGAATAATAAAAAAAAGTCTGCGGTTTTATAAGATTAATTTTTCTTACCGCAGACCGCAATGCATATACCAGTTTTTTTTGTATCTGTGTCATAATCGTTAATTATAAACAAAATTAGCTACCGGATAAAATAGAGTACATTTGCCGAATAAAATATGACCGCAATTCGAGAATCGCAGCAGAATTATTGCGGTCTCGGCTTATCAATCCGGTTCTGCGGTTTAGTCATAATCGCGGTTTGGTCTTCATACCTCATACAACTTGAAAGAATGAAGATATTAAAAAAAAATAAAAATGGTTAATTTTCTAACGTGATTCAAAATTGTCTCCTTTTGGGACCGTGTAATGAATATAAATTCAAGCAATTGCAAAGACTGTTCAAATGTTGCATTTCATTGGCAAGATTATTTTGCGCGTCTATTTTTCACGCGTCTCAAAACGTACGTTTACATCAAATTCTAGCCTCTAGCCCTTTTCATGAATGACACCCACGATAAATAAATCCGTACAGTTACACTATCGAGCCACGTGTTTTCACACACTCACTCACTCACTTACTGTATGTATATATATATATATATATATATGTATATATGTCATAATCCGCGCGACATACCTACAAATACAAATATACAGTGTGTAAATCCATGTGAAAGAGAGATCACGCGAAGTATGACTCATGTGACGTCACTGATACAACACCATCGCGAGCTATAGCATTATACGCACGTAATAAAAATCTGAGAGAATTTTTATTAGAAATAAAAAAAAACAATTAATAATTGTTCTATCAATTTTTACTTTAATCAGATTTTCTACTGATTTGATTAATTTTTTTCAGGGTCAATTTGAACAGCTTTTTTTTGTCTATCAATTTGAAATACAGTGGGAATATCGCGTTAGTTTGTTTGAATAATAAGGAAGAGCGAGAGAGCGAGAGAGAGAGAGAGAGAGAGAGAGACTGGTGAAATAACCTGATCGGTTTTATTGAGCAATGACGTAATTGTAGATATGTAGTCGGTCAGAGGGGTCGAGCGTCAAGAAGAGAGGCGGATGACACCGGAGGTGTATCTCGTGTTCGTTGTATCCGTATGATGATGTCATCCGTCGTCGATTGTAAACTGGAATTATGACGTATTTTCTAGGTATTGTGGTATTGATAGATACACACGACACTCGTTACTTAACACATCTCATTCCCACCCGCCCGTGCCGCTACACGCTCGACTCATCGTACAAATTTCTCAGAGACTTTGGGGCCTGGATGACTTTAAAAAAATTTTTCCGAAATT
>JAFFZH010010939.1:0-12755 GCA_018420115.1 Euura saliciscinereae | reverse complement strand
AAAAAAAAAACCAGAAACCAACAATCTAGACTAAGGCAAGTGTGTCATAGCTAGCTAAGGTAGGGACTCTTAGAAGTCGATAGGTGCTGTAATAAAACAAGAAGAAGAAAAAAAAATGCGAAAAAAAAAGAATTAAATTAAATTAAAAATTAAAAATAATATTAATACTAATACTAAAAAGTTTAACAACGGTCAGAATTAGATTTTTCATGAAACTTGTATAAGGACAGGGCATAAGCCACTAAAAGTGCCCTTAGTTTATTTTGGATCGTTTAAAAAGCTAGTCGTTGGGTGAGATGATAATGTGTGAGGGAATTTTAGAGGTAGGGTCTTTTAGGAAACGATAAGGTGAAGACAGGGAGAGAGAGAAAAAAAAGAAAGAAAGAAAGAGAACGGTAGTGTGCGGCTTGTGTTTGGGATCTTTTCGCGTTTATCTTCTTGTTGGTACGACGCGACGCTTGGATCCGATACACAACGACTATCATCCGCCGCCTGTTACGCTGATAAAAAAAAAAAAGAAAAGAAAAAAAAATGAAATAAAATAAGAAAAAAAGGAGAAAAAGAAGAAACACTTGACTGCAGACACACTGTTACTGTAAAACTGCACACTGCGGGCGCATGCTCCTTAAACTCCAATTGTTCTCTAATAGAAGAGCATGCGCCGATCAGTTTCTTAGAGTTACTTACAAAAGGAAAAAAAGAAACAAAAACAAAAAAAAAATGGTTTGGTATTTTCAAAATGAAAAAATCAAATTCCTAATTATTATTATCCCTTATTTTTGATCAATAAAAGATCTGTTTTGGGGATTTTTGTGCAGTTTATTCTTTTCTCTTCATATAATCTCCTATTTAATTCCTACATCTGTGTCTTATCTCCATGATTATTATAAATTAACAAGTATAAATTCGAAAATCCTTTATTTAAAACTGACGTAATTTACAAATTCTTTCATCATCATTTGCGTTTCTCTATTCCGTCTCTTCAAGAACGAATCGCGTATTTCGATTTGAATATCCTCACGGTGTTATCGGCTCCGCCAGAAACCATAAACTTTGGATTAGACCAGTTCGTGCAAAGAGCTTTATCCTCGTGTCCGGAAAGATCAAAGAGCGGAGCTTTTGGGCTACAATAATAAGAAAAAATGAAACAAAGTCATAAAAAAAATTGAATTCAATTTTACAAATGATCCTCTCTTCTCTCGAACCTTCGCGTGTCCCAGAGTTTAACTTCGTTGTCATAAGCGCCGGAGATGAACAGGTGCTCGTCGGTCGTTGACCAGGAGACGGACTGCACCCACTGCGTGTGAGAAGTGAAGGTCACCTTGACCACCGTTCCTTCTGCAAAACAATATGATATTAGGTAATTAATCGACGAATAAGAGACGAATTCTCTCAATTTCCAGGCTTGCCTGTTGATCTTGGGTCGAATAATCTGATGTGTCGGTCCGCGGAAGCTGCGACGAGGGTTTTGGACAGCGGGGAATAATCTAAATCGAAGAAACTCTTGTTTCCAGGTATTTCTTGCTTGATTCCTCCAAGCTCGGTGTCCCATAGTTTCAGAGTGTGGTCCCACGACGAGGTGACTATCTCGCTTTTGTCGGACCAGACTACTCCGCTGATCGCCTCTTTGTGTCCTTGCATCGTTATTTCTGGAGTCTTGAATAGTTTTATGATTTACTTTGTCAATAGTAGAAGAATATCTGCTGGGATTATTTTTCTATTGACACTCACTCGCGTTTTACCCTGTTCCGTTTTTAACTTCTTAGAGGCAGCCTCACCCTCTTCGTTTCTATCGTCAAGAGCTGAGGAATTATTAGATTGAAAATGATTAACTAATTTTCTATAGATCCTTTGGGACGAATGGATCAATTCTTACAAGCTGACCAAATCTTCAATAACGTATCCCAGGATCCCGTCGCGATTAATTTTGCGTTGTGATTCACAGCCACTGCCTCAATTCCACGCTCGTGGCCTCGACAAATTTGAACACATTCTATTGAATTTTTAACTATGTTCCAGTCCCACAGGATCGCCGTCTGGTCCTGCGAGGCGCTGTAAAAGAAATCAGTATCAACAGTCATTATCGTTTATCGATAATATTGATTCTAAAATTGTAAAATTGGCACTCTTTCATAGCAAACTGGAGCAAAAAATTGTTTCTATGTCCTGCGAAGTGAACAGAAGCATCAAAATAGTTCAATTTCACTGAAATTTAACGAGAAGCCATAGACTGTTGATCAGTTTTGTTAGATTATTGGTTCCTCTGGCTCGATTTACCTAACAAACGAAGCGTTTTCATCATCCAACGATATCCAGGCAACGGCTTTTATCGGCGAAGTGTGTCCAGGGATCGTGAGGTGGTGTTTGCCTCTGGTGTTCCATATGTGAACAGTGTTGTCGTAGCATCCGGTCAATATCCTGCAATTAAACAACCTTTCGCGTCTTATCTGAGTTCGAATATGTTTACAAATTATCGTAAAGTGCTAACGATACGAGGAAGCAATTACTTCTCAATTCTCTATGATAATTGTTTGATATTTTATTTCTGAACTGAACTTGTTTAATTCGGGAAAATTGGATAATGCATGGGAAAACATTTTAAATTCATCGACATAATCATAGTCTATTTTGTTGTAAATTATTTTTAGATCGACATCCTGGGATGTCTAATGAAGCTGAAGCTAGCAGCCAAAAGTGCAGAATTCAATCCAAACGAGGCAACCAGGTCACAGAATTTGAAGTTTATGAAATATTGTGCGAAGGAATACTTTCATGAAATTAGAGACATGAATCTGTACTGCGCAATGATTTTATTCACAATTTTGAAACGTTTGGCTGCTAGCTTCAGCTTCATGAAGGTCTGGCGCCCAAATTCCGAATCTAGTCGAGTAAATTATTATTTAGAAGTTCAGGGAAGTTCAGGGAATTGTGAATAGTCTGAGATACAACGAGTTTTGAACGAGGATATGAATAATCTTGCCATTTCTCTCTGACCGCGACAGCGGAAACCCAATCGTCGTGTATCAGACAGTCCTGGGGTTCCGGAGGCGGGTGTCTCTCCAAGTACTCGACGGTTACTACTTCCTCTGTGGAGACTCCTCGCTCGTTGATATGCTCGGATAGGGATGTCCGCAGGAATTCGTTGCACACGAGGAAGTCGAATTCTACGACCGTTGCAGAGTCCGTTGATTCTGTGGTCATTCGTAACAGCGATTAGACCCTGCGACGGAGTCGAGAAAAAATATCAATAATTCATCTACCTTTCAGAAGCTCGTTGACTAGCGTGTTCAATTGAGCCGTCGATACAGTGGCTGGAACGGACAGCGGAAAATCGGGAACTGCGTATCTGTAATATTTTCAACGATCGTTATCCACGTGTCGACGGTTGATGATCGTCTTCGTTACTCACTGTTCTTGTTTCGTGAGAAATCTTATTTGAATTTGCGAAACATCGTCGTCCGCACTCGTTGCCATCGTTGTGGTTAATCAGGATCGAGTAAAATGGCCAAAAAGCACGTGAAACGATTTATTATTTTATTAAAAAGCCGCAAACTCTGCGATCTGAGCGTATTTCACAGTTGTTTGTAACCTAACCTCAAATTTCGTTTACATTCACACATGGGATCGCTGCAGGTGGCGCCCTCTGTGCATGTGGGCTGACCGAGTTTTGAGAGCTCCGAAGTCTCGCACGTGGTGATAAGTGAAGGGTTTGAAATTGTTTCACTGTGCGAGGGAGTGAAAAAAGGGGTTCAACGATGACTTTGGATTAATATAATCCGCTTTTAGTTGATATTCGAGATACATTTAACACCGTGAGTTCGTGCTGTGTCAATTTATCGACTATATAACCTAAAATGAAGGTGAAAAAATTGGCGGCGTCGAAACCGGCGGAGGATAAAAATTCTACGGACAATAATGACCTGATTGTTAAGAGGATCGGGGGTGGAAGCATCATCGGACATCGACCGCTGTTTTCACGAGACGGAGAGTGAGTAGATTTTTATTATTTACATCTCGATTTTACACCGAAAAGGAAGAGGTTATGATTCCTAACCTCAAATTCGAGCAACGAATAAAAACACTGTTCATTTATTTCAACGATATCGAATTATTTTTTGTACAGAATATTATTCCTCGTGTGGAAACAGTCGATCAGAGCGTACAGCACCAGGTCCGGTGATTTCGTAAGAGAATTTGAAGGAATCGAGAACAAAATCGCTGGAATATCTTCCCACCCTGATAACGCAGATGTTATTCTCGCTTGCTCAGACGTCGGAGAAATTATATTCTGGAATTGCTACAACGGATTGATAATCAAAAAAGTTGTGAGTGGTCAAACCCAGCTAAAGTCTCCGTTTATACCCTCATTTTTGTTAATTTTATCAATTATATTCTTCAGAATCTTCAAATAGCTCACAAAAACGCGAAGATAAGGACGTTCCACCTCGTTAACTACCGGACCTACAATGGCAGCGTTATGCAGCAGGCTCTCGTCACTTTTATCCCCGTTTCGAAGAAGAGGATATCCGTGGTTTTGTTCAATCTGGAGAACGGAATGGCTGCGATCGAGACTACGATATAGTAGGGCCTCCAGATTCTCACCCTTATCCGATGTTCTTCACCTTCTAATTCAACGTTTTTTCACCTTCCAGCTCCGTCTCTGACGAATATTTCGTCGCCCTAGTCGGGAGACCCGGGGAAAACTTGATAGCGATCGCTCAGGGCGGTAATTTGTACATATTCAGCCCTTCGCACGACTTGGACAACATTTTGTAAGCCCTGGTCTTCTAAAACCGCATATTCTGCGCTTTCGCGAGTCGCTTTATTCAATTTTTCCGGTTATCGTTTCTAGACACAAGACGGAGAGACCTTTCACAGCTCTGGCTGGACATCCTGAGAGGGAATGTTTGGCTACAGGTGATTCCAGCGGCAGAGTTTTAATATGGACGAATATTGAACAGCGGTCACCGATCAAAGCCACTTATCATTGGCACACGCTACCCGTTACCGAAATAGGATTCAGCAGCAACGGTGATTATCCGTCTTCCTCGATTCCCTTCAATGATTCCCTGCTAACGTCTCGTCTTTCGATTTTAGGAAGTCATTTTTACAGCGGAGGAGGCGAGTGCGTCCTGGTTAAATGGCTCTTTGGCAATTCGAAGGTAAAGTCGTTCCTCCCCCGGCTACCAGCCCCGATAAAACACCTCTCTTTAGCTCCCGAGAATCAATATATCGCCATCGCGACATTGGACAACGGTGATATTCAATTTCATCAACGGAATTAACTTAATTAACTGGTTTCACGATCGGTTTGATCAATCTCGGTGTCATTGTCTCAGGTATCGTCATAATAAACCCGCAGAAGAGCATCGTCTCTGTGATACAGAATTTTACCTGGGGAGTCGCAGTGTCGAGGAAAAATCTATTCCCTGCCGGACTGATAGTGGATCCGAGAACAAATTGCCTCGTTCTCAACAGCCGAACGGGTCACATGCAGTTTTATAATACTCATACAAAGAGTCTTCTTTACAACGTACGTAAATTTTTTTCGACCAACGATTCAGAATATTCAGAATTCTAACTCCTCCATTTTTTACAGATAAACATAACGGCGCAAAATCTATTGACTCAAGAGCGTAACGTGGTCATTGTAAACACCGAAGTGACCAAGGCGGCTCTTAGTCAGGACGGTTTATGGATGGCGACTGTAGAACAGCGAGACGACGAAGTTTCACACATGGAAGTCAGACTGAAGTTCTGGAAATTTGACACAGAGACGCAGATGTGGGTTCAAAACATCCGACTAGGCGTCTCAAGAATGAAAACTCAACAATTTTATCCTGTCCTAGGTTCGTCCTGAACACTTCGGTCGAATATCCCCACAACGGCGCAGTAAACGCTCTACAATTTCAGCCGATCGCTTCCCTCAGCAGCGATCAGCACTTGGTCGCGGTCACTACAGGCACAGACAATAAATACAAGATATGGAGACTCGCGGATCCAACGTCGATATACAGTGGGTACACGATCCTCGGGTTCATCGATCGCTCTTATTAATTCGTTTATTTTCTGTTCTGCATAGAAAACACAAAACGATGGCAGTGCTACAGCGTCGGAATGTACCGTAATCTACCAGCCACAGACGCTACATTTTCCACCGACGGATCGCTGCTTGCCGTTGGATTTGGGCCGAGTCTGACCACCTGGGACCCAGAAACGAACGAGCTCAAATGCAGCCTGACTCATAACAGCTATCCGCAAACTATCGCGTGGGTCTGCCTTCCGGGATCGTAATCTCTGTTCTAATTCAACGACGAATTGTTCCTTAATCGTTGTCGTTACAGGAGGATAGAGTTTGGGAGGAACGAAACCGGCCATCTAGTCGTCGTGGGATCGGAAGAGCACGTATGCGTCTGGAATTTGTTGACGCTCACCGTAACTTGGAGCGTTTCGCTGCAGCTTTCGACCCTCACCGCCGACCCCATCTCCGTCTACATGGCAGCGTTCACCAAAGATGGAACTTGTGAGTTTCTGTCTCGGGAACTGCGCGTGGTTACTTTAATCGTTTTTCTCGACTCGCAGTGTTCGTGTTCACCCCGCTATCCTCGAAGCCTGTATACACTAAGAAAAATCTCACGGACAAGGACAGCGTCGTGTTGGGAGCCAGTTTTGTGCCTCATCTCACAGGACAGTCGCGAAATTCGACGAGACGATGGCAGCAAAAATCTCAGCTTTACTTTTTGGATTCTAATCAGGTGCGATGAGAGGATGATTCTTCGAAATTTGTATTTGGTGCGGAATTTTGAATTTTTCTTTTTATATTCCAGGAACTACTGACTTTAGAAACTGCATCGGAGATCAATAAATCGTTGGAAAATCTTACATTGACTCCAAACATGCCTTCAACTGCGTTCGGAGCTCTGATTGCGGCTCAGACTACGAGTAACAAGGAACAGGTGGTACCTTACACTCACCAGGAGCTTGGCGTTGCGGGAAAGAGCATCTTGCAGCAGGTGAGTCGTTTGATTTTTCTTATCTTTGTCAATTTGGACAGGAATAAAATTTCTTCGAGACATCGATAATATATTTTGAAATAATATATTCAATTTTAAACCCCATTTTCATAAACATTTATACTAGGTAAAAACAGTATAAAATATTTTATGATTAATAATTAATAGTAATAAATATAAAGTTGATCATTTTTTCCTTATTCAGCGTAGTAACAGGTATTATAGGCATTATTTGTTAGGTGATAACATTTTTTTATCTCCATTGGATGACGAATTAAATTTTGCAAGAAAAACGAATAAAAAAAAACTAAGTAAATAAAACAAACTCGTAGTAAAATTTGGCTTGAAATCGCTACAATAATTATCTTTTTAAATAACTAATTGGACTTTTTAAAAATATATATATTGTTTAGTTTTTTCTCGTAGAATTAATTCTTCCTTTAATAGAAGAAAGATTTTTTTGTGTGTGTTCGTTTTGTCATTTTTTCTGAACAGTCTTATCGTTATTGTATGATTACTGTATATTATATACGACTATAACGTCACTTAGGCGATAAATCATCGCTATGATCCATAGCGATTATAGAGAAGTAAAAGAAAAGAAAAGATAAAGATTTTGTTAGTTTTTATAAAAATATAAAATTAGATTTTCATATAGATGGTCTATATTTTGATGATTCGGTAAGTGGGATGACGATGAACGATTGACGTTGAATAAATGCCGTTTTTCTCGCGCGGTACTGAGCTCAGGTATCCCGATTCGTCGGATCAATATTAATCAGTGTTTTCTTCCTATTCGATAATGACGACATCGACGCACCAGGTCAAATTTACGATAACGCAAACAATGCCATTGAGGTATTTGCCTCATGTTCTCCATCGCCTGTAAACAAAATTAATTCAATCCTGTTATTTCATATTCTATTGATTCATAAACAAATATCTAATCTAAAAGACGAAAACAAACAAAAAATATGTATATATAAATCTGTTTACACAAAAGTGGCGAATATTCCACTCGGATTCATCCTTGTAAACAGCGTAGATAACATACTCAGATAACCCTGGCCCCGTACGTGTCACCGAATTTGGAAGATTACATGAATTATATCGACGAGAAATATTCATACGAGAATTTAAAGCTCCATATAATAAATTTAATTGAGATATGAGGTTGCGATTGATTAGAGTCGAGAAATATCTCGACCAGACACGTTTACGCAAATAATGTTCGCCGATCATCTTTTCATCTACGCGCTATCCATTAATTCGTTGATTCTGTAGACCGAATGTTGTAACATTAATGTCCTAAGTTTCGTCATATGTACTCTTCTACTTGCACAGTAAATATTCTAAACGTCCGTATCTAATCAAAAGAGACCGGATATAACGACAAATATCTAATGATGGTTGAATGCACACAACACGATCAGCTGGGCTAGAAGCAGTAATGCAGAGCATTACTCCTTCGCTTGATCACATGTGAAGCTTGAAGGGATCCAGTCGTGTGTGTTTCTGTTTGTATCTCAATAAGGTCTATCGCATCGTACGTCGTAATTTCAACTATCCCAAACCCACCTAGCAGCCGTTGCATAGTGCACGGAGGGCTGTGAAATGGAAGCGATTAGTAAATTTAGGTGACAAATTCATCTATATACTCGCTACGCGTCAACCACGTTTCATATAATGATTGTAATTCGTCACGTTGCCGTTGCTACACAGTTTCTATCGGTCTATGCCTACGTTAACAATTCGGGTAACGCGTTTTCGGACTTTTTGTTTTCAGTTATCCAAATTGGCTCAATGAAACTTGTCATTATTCGTTAGATTTTTTTGCTGCAAATGATAATCTCTACGGTACGACGACTCGTTCCAGAGTTCAGAACCCTCCCGAGTAGAGTGGAAAAGCCCCTCTCTGCCCTCCCATGTAACGCACTGCACGCGGACTGCAACTCGTCTCTCCCACACGGTTCAACATACCGTCGTATTACCGTACGCCCTTACTGCAGTTTACTTACACTCGTGATACGCGAGGATATTAATATGAATTTCGAGAGATGAGCGGCTCTAAGCTTCGTCTGACGTAATAAAACAAATAGAGTTACGTTCATTGAATGAATGTTGAAACTGGTTCGCGAATTCGGGGAATGTTTATAAACTGTCTTATCTAGTTTCTAGTTTCTACCTACGAACTAAAATTCTGTGTTTATATTTGAATATGATTTACGAACGAACTAGAAAAGTTTTTTAGGGCATCGTCTAGTCTCGTCGTAGACGGTGTATGTTATTAAATGAACTCACTGCTTCCGGATTTCCGATGGGTAGAGCTTCGAGTGTTGATATAAAAACTATCAGAAGTAATATACATCTGAGTATAAATCCACCTTTCAGACTCAGCTTCATTCCCGCAGTGTCGTTATCAAAATTTGTTTATTTTACTCTTTGAATATATCGAGTCGTCTTTTCACCCTTCGATGATTCAAAATTGAAGCGCGAATTTGAATGTTTGGAAGCTCAGCTTTTCACCGCTGTGTATGATTATGCGGTGAGTCTTTACTGATTCTGTGTATTATACACTGACGTTCGATGTTGGACTGGCTTTCATCGGAGTACACATGATTTAATATACTAATCTTCTGCCCGCGCTACCCTCCGAACTCTCCCCCCTCTCACTCTACGATCCTACTCAGTCCGGGTTTTGTTAAGTATCTTATTTAATTTATCTGTACACTCATGATCAGCTACGCGGAGAGAGACTGATCAATTATTTGACTGAAAAAAAAATTTATTATTGTTTACAAATATTTTTATTTAGAACTCTTTCGATTATTAGATCATTTTTTATTTTATTTCTATAATTGCAAAGAGCAAACTCTTCTGAATTATGCTTTTATAGAACCTACATTTTTGTCATTCTCTTATGAGGATATGGAATACATAGAACATTTCGTACAATTATTATCGTCATATTTCATTCTCAATATTTTCTAATCGTTGATGATAATTAATTATTAAATTAAAATTAATTCTCGGTATCTTTGAATTGTTTACGACAATATAGGGAGGAAAATTATTGTCAATCACGTTATCGGTTTCATGATGATAATTTTGTAACTTCTTTTATTTTTTTTCTCTATAATGAAGATAGTTTGACACGTGGATACCATTACAAATCTGTTGGTGGCGTAAAGAGTCTTATAAATATTTGTCACTAGGAGATAGTTACGATTTCATAACTTTGTCTCGCTTATTATTATAATTTATTTTATTACTGTTATTCTTTTCTTTTTTTCTTTTTTTTTTTGCGTGTTTCAATATCACATCTTAATATACTTTCTCACACGTATAATTTTATACGTACGCATTGAGTTGCCGTGACGCTATTATTGTCCTTAATTCACCATCATTCTATGTCCACGCTTTTTTTTTTCTTTTTTTCCCCATTCTCATACATTAGTCACTCGTTGTGCGCAGAGCTTTTTGCGATCGAAAGGGAGTCTGGGTTGATATATGAAATATACAATTATTGATAAAAATAATAATAACGATGGAATTTGAATTAATAATAAAATAATTTATCGACGAATCGCTCTCTCATAAGGTCACGGACTCGACGTGGTTGATAAATATAATTGACTTATCATATTATGTATACAGTCATTAGTCGTAAACACTTATTACAGACTTGCGATATTGGATAATTGATTTAAAAAAAAGGGGGAATTTATTCGTTTATGGAAAAATTTGACTCTCTTCATTTTTCTTTTTGATTATATTTCATAAGGAAGAATTTAAATTCAATCTCTATCACTTCTCTGAAGCAAAAAATAAAAACGACCAATCAATTTGAAAAGTAAAAATGTAGCGATTATTGGGATATTTTTTATTTCTATGTTCCGTTCCGAAGTCACATTTTCAACCAACACGATGATATTATGCGTCATAGTGCCGGGATAAATTCGCTTCAGAATTTTATTGTTAACGTCATTTTTGGATGAAAATATGACCGCGAAAGCCGAGCCTCTTTGTATACAACTTGGATAATTATTCGGAGAAACGTAACTCTCTCTCAATATTTGCCTTTTGTTCGTAAAAACTCTTGAGTCACGATTTCCATTATTTATCAACGCACATAACTTTTCTTATCAAACGTCTAGCTGCGTCCCACAGAACGATAAATAATTCTTATCAAATGGGGGGAAAACGATTCTATCGATTCTCATTTTCGTTCTATGAGATGATTAAAAAAAAAAATTTTACTTTCTTTTGTATTTTTTGTTTAATGAATATTATTCGTGGTATTATTTGTTGAACTTGATCAAAGTATATCAGAGTCCTATCACAAGATTGCCCAATATTTATATTACTCGTTATCTCTATCAAATTCTGATTAATTTTAGATTCAAGAATGAATCATAAATCCTGATGCATGATTATTCGTAATTTATGTGGACATTTATTGCGCAAATATATACGAATGATATGCGATTTTTTTAGAGCACTGACCTTCGTGCATATTATTCTTCTTTTTTTTCTCTACATTTTCACACGTGAATGATTTAATTTATTTTTTTTTTGATAGTTTATACGTTCAAAAAAAAAAAAAAAAAAAAAAAATAATTTAAATCCAATCTGTGTCG
Source organism: Euura saliciscinereae (assembly GCA_018420115.1). Taxonomy (NCBI): domain Eukaryota; kingdom Metazoa; phylum Arthropoda; class Insecta; order Hymenoptera; family Tenthredinidae; genus Euura; species Euura saliciscinereae. The sequence continues at coordinate 1,102 of JAFFZH010010939.1, read as the reverse complement.
TGACAAAAAAAAAAGGAAGTAATTATTTATTGATATAGGAAGTAATTCTTTGGCTTTGGTTTTGATGCGCGTCACCGTAATAATGTTACAGTGTAATTAGAACAATGAGATAGTTAATGATGGAACAAATATAGTCGTTATACTCGACGCCCACGATTATATGTTTCATCAAACCAGCCGAAACTGCATTTATTTCTATGGAACTACACTCATGCGCTTCGAATGTGTCGAGAGGGGGGATGTTCTGGGATATTCTTCGAAAGAGAATAATTGTGTGACAAAACTTATGACAATATCATCTCGTGACTTGTCTTGTGTCTCATAATGACTAAATTCGTCAGATTAATTGAAATTATCGTCATAACGGTTGAAAACCTGACGATTATTCACACTTTTTTTCCCCTCTTTTTAAAAGAGATTCAAACGTCAGATTTATGGTCACAAGATTTAAATTTTGAATATATACCCCGTAGAAACTTTTGTAATCCTATTCAATCAACACTTCGTTTAAAATCATTTCTCTTCATCGTTTTTCAGCTACTCAGCGTACCGTCCCATACTTTGCCTCCGATGAGATTGCTCTGTGCTCCGTTTATATTCTCAATGATGAGTCAGTCGCAGTTACAGAAGAAAATTTCATCGCAGAATTCAACTTCTTCGGGGTGAGGAAAAAAATAATTAGTTTGATCGAATGAAAAACAGCTCGTTGCGATTAAAGTGTTGTAATATATTGTTTTAACAAAATTGTTTTACAGTGAAAATCCGACGGAAAATCGTAACGACGATTCTGGAAATGAAAGCGACGAAGAAATTGTTGCCCTGAAGAAAAAAATCTCATCTTTACCCGTTCCTGAACCAATGGATATTTCCGAACAAGAAGAAGAACGACTCATACATTTCGATTGGTCTCCGTTCGCAGATTCACTATCCGCTATTCTACCCAGCAGAGAAGTAGCGGAAACGTAGTAGATTTTATTATATTCTTCTCTTATACACATATAAGAGAATTGAAATTTTATTGTTACACATTTTCTTTTTAGAAAAGAAACAACAACAAATCAATTTTGAAAAAAGGAACTTGAATCGTTGATGAATTCGTTTT
>JAFFZH010010938.1:0-39062 GCA_018420115.1 Euura saliciscinereae | reverse complement strand
TGCTGCCACCTGGAATAGTTTGTGCACACGCATTATCACAGATAATACATTAATGCAGCATATGTGTTAGTGACGCCGCCATCTTGGTGGCTCAGCCCCCTGCTGACACCTGCAATACTTTCGGGTAACAGACCCAATTAATCACTTTACCTGATGAGTCCACCATTTTTGCTCTTATGAGCATGTGCGGTGAACGCTCCTACGCTGATAAAGTCATAGAAACCACATTTATTAAGAGTATCATTATGAACCCACATTCTTTGTAAATGAAGGTTCAGAGGTGCGAATTCGAGAGTTCTATCATTCTTTCGTGTTGATTGTTTGAAATGAATCCCTGCAACATCATTTGGATTTATACATTTATAGGCTGCTAAGATCGGTAGATGATGCCTCGTTAAGCAAGGAATACCTTTGAAGGCGGTAAGGTTTTCTTTGGCTTGTGAGTAGAGATGCAAGAGATGCAGATGTCGATCCAGCAGCTCGATCTGCTTCGAGTGCCATGGTTCACGAAGTTCGCCCATTCCAGCCACCTCTTGAAGAAGCTCTTTTTCTTCTTGTATCCAAATTCCACTAAGATAGTATTTAAGCTTGTACAACTTTCAAATTGACTTGTACTTTGTATACTTACAGTAGCTGTTGAGGGAATTGAAAACACAGTTTACTCTCCGCCATGATCTCATGAACGCATATGTCTCCGCCCAAACCAGAATGGAATCTGCATGATAAATAAACACCGGTATATTTGTTCCACATTCTTTTTGCCTCTTCATATAATTGCAATTTGGGTTATTCTAAGGTCTTCTCAAGAGAACCTTTCGACCCTTTCTTTGTTACTTATTCCAGTCACTTCCGCATTGGCATACTTTTTGATTTCATATAATGAATGGCGAATAACAAAAAAAATCTGTACAATAGTCAATGAATACTGACCTGTACGTTTGAACATGGGGATTCGCGAACAATAATTTGAGTTGGCCTTGATGTGGAAGCTTCATTTTTGTTCCTAATCTTGGAGGTAGAGACTGTGACCTCCTATGACAGAATACCTAGACAGAAAAATATCCTGATTGTGAAGTGTGCACTAACATGACGCCCACAACGTTTGATTAACTGATACACAAGGCCTACGAAAGAGACCTGTATTAAATAGCGGAGTTATACATATACAAGGTAAGTCCATCAACTGTCATCATTCTTGAACGGATATCACCTCACCTGACTATTGACTGGTACATTTCTACAGGGAGTGCTTTCTGTGCTATTGCCCTTGTCTTCCGCTTCCAGATTCCACACATTGATGGTTAAGAAACCTACTGTGGTAGCTTTAGCAGACTTCAGCGGAATTCTCAATCTGTAGAAACATGAAGAAAAAACAGTTGAAGGTATAATCCAAGTATAAACTTAAGAAATAACTAGTAGCTTACCGTGGTGTGTCCTGTACAGCGCTAAACGTAACCACCGCAGACCCGATTGGTGTAGCAGTCTGACTGACTCTTTCTCTCACATCATAAGCAGTGATTCTCACTTTTGTTTCTGAAGTTAAACCATCGCTGGCTCGAAAGCTGACAGTTGTCAGGAATCCAGGATTGCTACTTCTCTGGAAAAATAGAGCGCATTTCGGTAAGAGAATTTCTAACGTTCGTGTGAACTTTTGTTAAAATTCTATGCCTGAATAAATGTCAATATCAAGATCAATACCTCAACCACCTCAGTTCTCGCATATTTGATCCATGTATTAGATCGGTTCGCTTGAATATCGATTTCTAACACGGGATTTGGAGGCCGGCCGTGACCATCACATAATAGATTATCGCAAGCAAGTGATATTTCGCAGACCGGTATCTCGGCAGGATCTGTACGAGAGAAATCATCGATAATGATTAAACGAAAATAATATGAACTTGTTGAAGATTTCAAGTGATATCAATAACCTGTAGTGATTCCTTGTTGAAGACGCATCATTTGAATATCAGTGCCATGCTTGTGGCCAGTACAAGTCTCTATACGTTGACGCAGTGCCAGAAGTTGGCTACGCATACACTCGTAGCTAGCCAACTGAAGTGCCTGTAACCAGTTATCTCGGTCCTCTGAAGAGTTCGCACCTAGCTGTTGAAATAGCCCGCCGTCAAAAACTGTAAACGGAGCAAATGGTCATTGAAAATGATTAGGCCAAAGATGTCCCAGCTCTTGTTTATATTTGACCTATTTGACTTACCTATGCTGAACCCGTACGGGACCTGATTTGTCGGTTGATCTACGCGAACATTACATTGTTCCAGAATGATAACTCCGAGAGGCTCCGACCATTGTTCTCTTGACTTGAAATAAAATAATAAGTTGCCTCGAAGCCTGCACCAACGCTCCAAACTTGCTGTTGAACAAAAGTATTGAATAAGGGTCAATTTCATAAAAGCCAACTCTTCAGTTTCAGCAGTGATGGTTCTGTGTTTTTGCGATGCAATGTTATGTGTTATTTTACCAAAAATTATTACCGTGAAGTTCAACATCTACATGCACTACTGATTTTCGTGTTGATCCTAGTAAGGCCCTCTTTTATATCTAGTTATGATAGAATCAAACTTTGTACGAGGATTTGCGAACTCGTTACTCATGGATCTCGCTAAGATGTATGGGAACTCTAAACTTGGCCCTGGCCACGAAATATTCACAATTATCCTTAGTCCAAGTACTAAGGGGACGTTGAGTAGTGCAAACATGAAGATCATCAAATTTGTCAACAGTCTACATGCGCTAAGTCGTCCACATCAACGTGCACAAATCTTACATCGAGCAACTTGAATAAAAAGCTAATATACATGCGGATTATAAGAATGTGACAAGTTGCTGATAAATACAAACTGAGTATGTATGCATTTCCGATGATGTATTTATTTCATTATTCTTATGCTGATTCCAGTTATTTTGATCGATTACCGATTATATGATTCATCATTTTGACAATACCTTATTCACTGTATTGATGGTAGAAGTAAGAACCTCCGCCAGTGAAGGGTAAAAAAACTTGTCATTACAATTCAAAACAATAAGCTCTATCAACTCGATCGAGTGCAATGTGCACGAGTGAACAACAGTTGATGTTACAATAAGTGTTATGTTGAAGAATCGTCCCCTCGATTATCAAGATGTGGAGACACGGATTTTATTCCCTATACCTACTACGGAACTGCGAAGTGTTCAAGTAAAACAAGGTGTAGCGTGAAAAGTGTCGTTTTGCAAAACTGCAACAGTGTTATATAAGAACAGTTGAGAGGTGTGTTAGTCCCGGGATGATGGATTGGGAATATGAAAGGTGTAACGGTAAAATCCACTCGAAGGTACCTTTACTTGTGCTGGCTGTTACACAACTGAGGTCTCGTAGAGTCTTATGTGTTTTTCCTTTTTGTCTTTTGCCCTCAAGTTTTTTACCTGTACCTGGAAATTTTATGGAGGTATGGGTAGTGATTAACCATGCACCTCTTTTATAAGAAAGAATAGAGAAAATATATCCTTAGGTAGCTAGATTAAATGTTTCATTGAATTACCACATTGTTAGTTAACAGAGTGTGTTATATTTGAACTGAAACTGTGAGTTGAATGAAATATTTATGTGAAATAAAGAACGCATTTGCAATTTCAACGTGGTTTGCACATTTTCGAGTAATTATTAATTTGTGGGTAGAAAGCATGACTCAAATTTTTTTCATTCAAGTAACAATCCATATGGGATACATGCTTTGTATTGAATACAGGAGATAAAGGCACAAAAGTTTCAACCTGTCTATCGTTTGAGCTGAGTCCATTAATTCATATCCGATTCAGTATTTTGATGCACTAATTCGATGAAAAATTTATTTCTTGGGATTATATGACACTCATTTTCAATATATTGGTAACAGAATTTGGTACGCTGCCGTTGAACTAGATAAAGTACATTAGTGAATTGGACAAATCTTTTGTATCCTAAGAATAGCAATTTGTAAAACGAATAAATAGATTGACGCTCTTGGGATAGGACTCTCATCATTGTGATTTCTCAGAATCACCTCCTGTTCAGTATAAAAAACAAAGAGAAGTCCCTTTTAATCCACCCTAACTTTGTTACAATCACTGATTCAAAATATCGAATGTTCCAATGTGGAGCTCTGCCGAGTGCCTTTTCGACCACAGCCCTAAGAATGAAGGACCGACGATCAATTCACGAGTACACATTGTGCACTATCCGCTGACTATCTATAAAATATCACGTTAATGTACTGCAAAATGCACATTCTGCAAATAATTTATTCACAATGTCAGTTCAAGATGCAACTACTTTTGCAAATATTTGAATAAATTCAATTTCATGTATGAAAATAGAGTTAAGAACGATTTTTCTACATCTGAGAGTCGTCTATTGTAAATAAACATTATGTAGTATGCACATGTCGAGCAGTCCTGAGGGAACACACATATTTTAGCCGGCCATGGCGGAAGAACGTACCTTGGCGGACTAAATGGAGCGGACATATCAAACTCCTTCAAAATTCAGATGCGTCTGCTCTAAGTAGTCGGACAAGATGCGTCTGTTCTAGTTGGCTGATTATAATAGCCTATGTCAGTGAGTTTCTTATAACATTATATATATGTATGTTACTATAAGTAAATTATGTATTGTTATAAAGCAAATCAATCATGGTTCATGAATACAAATCTGGCGGAAACTTATTCTTTATTTGCAATCAGTGTTAGTAAAGACGCTGTTGGGGCATCGACACAAATTCAAATTTAGTACGCGAACATCGGTTCATTTTCCCCAATTAGAACCCAATTCCAATGAGATAGGTCGACTTTTCGTGAGTTAAAAAATTGAAAATTAGTACGAAGTTGATTAGGATGAGCCATGTTGAATAAGATAACCGGGCAACAGTTCCTGTCAGTTTCGTACATCAATGACATTCATAAATCTAGGAAATTATGCCGTAACTATACAGTGCAGAGTTTTTCTACAGCTATCAAAGTTATGCATCGTCAATATTTGGAATAAGTAAAGTAAACACATTTGATCGACAAAGAAAAGACATTCGTATGGGCCTAGAAAAAAACGGCACAAAGAAACCACACTTGGCCAGCTGCATGCCTATAGAATAATGATATTAAAAACCTGATATTGACGTAAACTAGAGAATCAAATTATTCATTGCTATTGGCGTACTCAAATATCCTCGAATGGAACGAAAAAAATCAAAATTACGTATCATTTTATTTTCGAAATTCAAACATGTACAATACAAGTAGGACGCCCATGCATTTATGTATCGGCTATCTAAATATGAAAATTAATATTAACAACGTTAATCTGCATAGCATGATCTGTCTAGATATTATCGCCAGATATTTCAGGACTCACTCTCTGTTCTACGAAAGAAACCTTCTTGCCGTTCGCGTACGTACAAGATGCCTTCCTTTTCAAATTTTTGTGACGGCTGAGTGGCCAACGTCATCAACTCTTGCTTATTAAAACGCATTTTCTTGCTGTGTTACAACATCTTCAACAATCTCCTCTGGCAAGGTTTATCCTCTGCAAATCCACTGTAATAAAGCCTAGTTAATATAATAAACGGGCGGTTATCTTCTAATCATCAACTACGAGATCAAATAAGTCAGTTTATTGATCTTAATTTAAAAGAAAAACATTTTCAAATTTTGTCACAATAATTCCATGACTGAGTGAGTATGTCAATAATAGCGATTCCGTGTCAAAAGGTCAATCTACTTTGGACGGATAAACAATCGCTTGACGACACTTTGAGAATGTTTTGAAAAAAACCATGTTATTGATTCGGTTTGCGATCATGTTATTGTATACTTTGACAGTTGTGACAGCGACTTTAAATCGGACGATGAAGGAATTGAAATATTACTCGGGATTGTTAAAGTGCAAAATAAAAACTAAAAACACAGCTGATGATCGTGAGATCATCGTTTGGTTTGGACTTAACTTTTATAAGGATAGAAAAAGATAACTTACATCTTCACAAACATTTCGAGGAACGAACCCATCCCTAAACATTGCGAATGACGTATGCACGTGCATAGAACGAATCCGAGATGAGTTACAACGAGATGGAAAAGATGTAACCACTACGTCAGACGAAAATCCGTCATGTTACCATAGACCAAAGTTTGCGGAACATTACACCAATATCTCGAATCGTGAACGCGCAACAACCGCACATCTTCAATGATTGACCCTTCGTTTCATGACGGGTAAATAGGAAAGGGTGCCAAGGTTCGGTAATCCGCCGCTGTGATCGCTGCGAAAAGTTCCTACAGAGTCGCTAGTCGCTAATATCAATCACGGCCCAAGAGCTTTTTCAGTTTCAACGTAATCATCGATGAGCCGCTTTTATTTCCATTTCTCGCTTCATTCGCCATCAACTGATTTGCCAAGGCGATGATCCGACAGAATCTGCCGATATTGCCGACGGTGCGAACTGTAGTTCCTACGTGATTCCTATCTCGATACTGTTACGTTCGTGGTATTGTGGTTAACCTGTCTCGCACCGGTATCTCGGTGTGTACTCAAGTTGAGTACTCATGAATACCTTTCTGGAGGTATCGAAATCCTACCTGGTAAATTACGAAACATTATTTAAGCTTATCCGAGATACCTTACACTTGTGCAGTTAATAAGGTCCATTGAACAGTGTCGCATAATGTCATTTCACCCTTGCGCACGCGCACACCTTGGCAACAATTCAACAAGAAAATATTCCGATTGGTCAGACATTTTTCTGACAGCGCGCGAAATTCTTGAAGAATTCGATTATATTAAATGTCGAGTTTTTAGGAGGCATACGTTTTTTTCTGTTATTTTTATTTCGTTCGTATCAGATTATACTGGACCGAACTATCAACCCCATCTATTATTCACTACGCCTGTTGCCGAGGGGCTATTCACTTGGGAAGTCTTATGTACACGGTCTCGGAAGTCTCTGGAAGTCTTTGGAAGTCTGTGGAAGTCTTTGGAAGTCTTTGGAAGTCGGAAGTCACCTGTACACCCAAAGTCGAAGTGAATAACCCCTCGCCTGTTGCGCTGTTCACTCGTTATTCGTAATTACAGAATAACTTGGATCAGTACAACACTGTAAGGGTGGTTTTGGGGAATCCAACATGCGATTTAGACTCTGCAGTGTGTGCTCTCGTATACGCATTTCACCACTACACCAACATTGAAGAGAACACACGAGACATAGCCACGATACCCTTGTTCAATATCCCTAGATCGGAATTTCGCTTGAAAACTGAAGTTCTTTACCATTTAGAGAGCCACAATATTTCCTTGGAACTGTTGACTTTTAGGTAAGTCGCTTCTGGTCAGTTTGGAGAAGGGATATAGTCATATTCTTATGCTCTTTAAACTTGTTACAGGGACCAACTAGATCTAGAAATTCTCAGCAACGAGGGAAAATTGGAAATTGTACTGGTAGACCAACATACCCTACCTGAGAAGGATAAGTGTCTCGTTAATTCAGTTGTGGAGATTGTTGATCACAGGCCTCAAGATCCAGGATGGTTGTGGACAGGCAAAATCACAAATTTACAAATAGTAGGTAGCTGCGCAACTCTAGTGGCAAAAACTTTGTTGGAGACGAATTCAAAAATTCTCAATCCGGTCGTCTGCAGACTGCTAAGGGGCAAGTTTATCACATACAATGGATACAACAGGTATTTTAGAGTTTCGAACGAATACGAATACTTGTCTGATTTTCGACAGGACCAATCTTGGTGGATACCGCCAACTTCTCCAAGCAAGCCAACAAAGCAACTGCCTGCGACGTAGAAGTCATTGACAAACTAGAGCAAATCGGGTCCATTACTTCTGACAGAGAGCAGGAATACAAAGCAATCTTATTCGCTCGGACAGATATCAGTAGGCTGTCGCCCAGCGACTTGTTGATCAAAGATCTTAAAGTGACCAATGACATACCAATTCCAGGCTTACCAATGTTGGTGCAGGTAAAACGAGGATTGCTGAGCAAAATTTATGTTATTGGCTAATCATAGTGTGACATTAATTTCAGAATTTCATGAAGATTGATGGGGCTTTTGAAGCACTCGCCGATTTCACAGCGCAATATAAGTACTCTGTTACAGTTGTGATGGGCTTGGACCTGTCCAACGATGTGGTAGCTAGAGACATTGCTATTTTTTCGTTGAGCCCCAACAAACTGTATAGGACAGTGAGTGTGTCGACGATGTTGCCAATTTTATTTGTATAACTTCATATTCGAGGGATAGAATAAATTTTCCGTTATTCACAGATTATAAATAAGCTGCAAGAGAGTACCGATCCAGAACTGAGATTGACAGAAGTGCAGAAATCATCGGAAGACAGTAAACATAATTTCATTTTGTTCAAATCGGGTAATCTTCAAGCATCACGAAAACAAGTGCTTCCAATCATCACAAGCATCTCCGTAAATTGTCTGTGTTGATGAGTACGATAAAAGTTACTAAACGTTACGCGCCTTTGTGTATAAATAGCCTACAATAAATATTTTTGAATCAGATTAATTTCTCTTTTTACCCGAAGAGGGTGAGGTGTGTAATCATCCGAACGAGAACGCAGGTATAATTTTGTACGACTTTCAAAGCCCCTCTCCTAATTAAATCGACTCCGTGCTCCCACGCAATGTTTGCGATCCTGCACCACCCTTGGGATTTCCTATACGAAAATAGTGGTCATGAAAAATTAAGAAACTCGAATTTCCCGTGGGAAATTGTATACATTATTTTATTATATCACCCGGGTCACAGACAGTATTTTTACTTGTTTTATTGTTAGACGGTATCGAAACAGATCGTGTGAACAATGATAACATGATGTACTGCACTGTCCAGCTAAATCTGCTGTCGTATAAGAGTATGGTAAATTATCACCATAGCCCGTAGATAATCGAATGTGTGTATACCTAGCCGTACACATGAGGGACATATTGATAAACGCCTCTCTCCACCGTGAAACAAGAAAGGAGCGAAGTGGGGCGAAGTATGAGACAAGGGGGAAACCCAGAGGGGGGGGGGGGGGGGGGGGGGGAAGGGGAAGGGGAGGGGGGGGGGGGGGGGGGGGGGGGGGGAAGCTGAAACGGTAATAATATAGGTTGGTCGCAGGTGCCTGCCTGCGGCCCGCGTCGTCGTATGTGAATGGATATTATTGCAAGGGTGCAGAAACAAGGGTGCGAGGAGGACGCGTCTGCGCCTCGGAGGTATTACTACCACCACCACCAACGCTGCGGCACGCTTGGGTTTAGCCCGGGTGGGAATGTGGTGGGATGGATGCTGGGTCCAGGCCCCCGCGCGTATCAGTGTGCATCGGAAACAACCCCTCTGAATAACATATCCCTCACAACACAACACATCACCGGAGCCACTCGAACAATATTCATCCAGGACGTGGAAATAATCCATCACGAATGTATTCGTAATACATATCCGAATAACGTAGTAACGCTGTTTCCGAGGGTTTACGCAGAGATCTAACGTCAAACGTGAACTCCGATTGAAGTGATAGAACCGAATATCGGGACAGAGTGATTTATCATCAAAGAATCAGTGATCAGTGAATGACTTCACAAGAGGCCAATATTGCTGAACGGTAAGTCGAAATATGCATTTACTATCCGAAACATTTTTTATTAAATTTATCGTGATAGCCATATGGTATCGATGTCTACTATATTCTTTTATATCACATTTGAAAATGCGGTGAATTTTTGGGAAATTGAATCGGACACGCTTTCAGTAGAGCGACGCGAAATTACCAACCATTACTTCGAGATTCTGGTCACCAATAAAAACTTATTGGCGATTGTTATATGGCACGTTTTACCGCAATATGTGTGTCATTTTTTCCTAATGAAATTGCAAGAAGTCGCATATCTGTAATAATAGGAAAACACGAGTCACCTTTCGAGAAATAAATTCCTTACTTTTGATCATCGTTTCATCATCGAATCATTGAATCACTATGGCTGAAAGCATAAGCGGAATCAAGTTACGCAGGAATCTGTTATGAGTTCCTGCAGTGCTAGAAACCCTCTTTAAGCTCAGCACCCTAAGGAAACTGTAGATATCCGTTGATTAGCGATATGATACTTCACCCTATCTTCTCTCTGAATATCAATATATCATTCAGGGATCTGGGCGAATCAACGGTGCTGTTTAAAACGATTGAAGAATCTGCGAAATATTTAGGAAATTACTCGAAATTTTGCCACCCTCAAGTTTAGAGTGAAAAGTTTGGATAGCGTAGATTTTCTCGCTTTGTACTCTTAGAGCTCAGCGAGTCGGGTGTTGAAATTTTACGATCCGCAAATGTTGGTGGCCAACCCTACATTTCTGCCTAATGTTTCGTGCCACGTGCCGTGTAAGCAACCCTCTGACCTACCGTCGACAGAACACAGGGCTATAATACCACTGACGGGATTACCACCACCAAAGTGGAAAGTTAGAAATTAACCTGGCAGAGGCTGCTAAAAATATAAACCAGAGAATGATGCTTCTGGGTGATAAGCTATAATGATGGCACCCTAATTTTCAGGGTTGCTAATATTATTTCAAAAAGTACCCACCTTATCCCCAAGACCACACAAAAAAACACGTGTATTCTATCTGAAGCAAGTCATGCGATTTTTCATTTTCTGCAATGCAACTATTTCTCTGACGGTACCAGCAGTAATTCAAGGTCAAACGTCGAAGGGAGATGACAATCGGGAGAAATTAAGCATATTTGCAAAAGTCACGCGCACAGTATACGTTATACGAACCCTACTCAGGCACGATCAATGCGTTAGGAGTAAATCATTTCATTGGCCAGCCATTCGGCTAGTAGTAGCGGCTAACAAAGACCGGCCAAAAGGGAGAGGTGAGTGGGTATAGAAGCACTGGACTTGACATACGTTACCGTGATGAAAAAGCATACGTTTTTGGCGCTACCACTCTCTGCGACTTTCCTCCCAGGGCTGCTATAATACGTAGCCTGGGGTGAAGGCAAGCGTATTTTCCTTTGCAATACGGCAAAGGGCCCCCCTAATGGATTGCATTTAAATTGAATTTCACGGAACTTTTAATCTTTTCGACTTGAAAGTGTGAGGGAATTTTTTTTTCTCAGCAGCATGTATTTTTATTGATCAAAATTGTACCTAGCTGTACCGCTGATCTTACATTCTCTATTGATTGACGTGATAAAAATTGGATTTTGATGTGGCCTTTGCGTTATCGAAAAATTTCATGCATCGAGATTCTGAAACATTTTTTGTATTTCAACGGAGGCTGAAGTTTTTACTCCTTCACAGTTGATTCCTTCAACTGTTCCAAATCCGTTTGCAAGTAATAATTCTGATCAATTGTGTTTCAGACACCGTGGCTGACAACTTATTATTAGATTAGATGTGATTGCCAGGGTATTATATCGTGAAACGGTGGCGCTTATCGCGAACGTGTACCTATAATCAATTATGCTACTGCGATCTTAGATACATGTCGGATAAATGAAACTCAAATAAATGGCGATTATAGCGTTACGGCGTTTATTCACCGTCAAACCGACCGAGAAAGAGATACGGATCTCGTCGCCAGTTATTTGAGAAAGACCTTTGCATTGATGGGGCCTGTCACAGCAAATATCATCAACCCGGCTAAACTCCATCCCCGCTATCTTGCTGAATATGCAGATTTTGAGCGGGACGAAATTAACTTCGTTAGGACAGATTGCCCGTGAATAATTTCATCGCCTATTCAACGGCATGATAACTTTGTTGGCATACGCTCATTGTTCTCATTCAAGATACGGGGGAGGAGTAGTCGTATAGACGATTATACGCGGTGTCCGCCGAAAGATTCGTCATTATACCTACTATACTGCATGTGCTGGTCTCCCGCCCTCCCTGGCCAGCTATCGCAAACATTTCTTTTCGTCGGTCTACAAAAGAGGGGTAAGCACCAAAACAAGATCCTCGAGCAGCGAGGGGCGCGAGTCACGCATCACGCATCACGCGATGGTATTTATGTGGAAACGCGCGCGTTACGTGCCACGAGAAGTTTTGCAGCGCGTCGTGACAAAGCGAAAATTCACTCCACAGTACCTATTATATTGTGGGGGGATGAAAACCGCGAAATTGCTTTCACGAAATCTCGTTTACTACTGAGACTTTTCGCTAATAGAATTTCTTCCGGTTTACTCGGACTCGGTTTCCCTGAATTCTTGTATCGAGCGTTTTCCCCCTCACTCTACACGCCTCGAGTGCAGCATTCCTCGACATTCCTCACAGCACCCCTCGAGTACAGTGCACAGGCTCGATTTGTCACAAGAAACTATCAGAGAAACATCATCAACCAACGTAGGGGGTTTGCGCGAAAATCGAAAAATGTCTCGGCCTTCCGATTTTTACACAATAAGATCGTAAGCAACGGAATCATAATTTCGATCTCCAAGACGTATTTTGCAACATGAGATCTGAAAAGGGCGTTCGAAGGGTCTGGGGTGAAGAGAAACGGCTCCAACCGGAGTGAAGGGTGCCGAAGGGAGAAGAAGGGTAGTCGCGGGCGCGGGTGGAGGCGGGTGGCTAACTGCCAACAGGCAACAGCCAACGGGACATTGTGGACATCGTGGACATTGCGGGGGCTTTACAGACACCCTGTATATTGCGTATTGATCGTTGTCCTTTACTTGTTGCGCAGGCACACTCGCTGCCGCTTCGCTACCGGGCGGGCTGCTGGCTCTCACACTGGAGCATAGTTCTATTTCTACCTATATATGGACCGATGTAATTAAGATTCGGAACTAAACAAGGGATCCGCGGCAGGGACCATGGAAGCCCATTAGGCAATGGGGCGATACCCTTTATACCATACAGGCCATACAACTTTGTCCTTGATCTCGGATTTTAGGAGTTTTCACGTTTTTAGGAGGGGAGGGGGTTGGTCGATATTCGGTCACCGGGTCTAATTGAGTCTGAAGAATTAACTGGATTTTCTCACTTGTTCTTTCTGTACAGCTTCAGGTGGCTTTTTAATCGTGACCATTGTGGCGAAAAAAATGGCCTTCACCCCTCGTCAGATAATTTTATACAACTCCGTACCGAGCCTGACGCAAAATTGAATTTACATACTTGTTAGATAACTTGGAAACTCGTTTATTTCTGAATTGAATCGTCCATCAGGGTTCATTACAAATTAAATCGCAACAGCTACTCGCACAATGTCAGAAGCAAAAGAATTTTGAACGATTGTGAATTCTGATTGAAGTAGACAAAATCGCATGTTACGCCTATTTTCGTTAACAATTTGATCGCATGATATTTTATTTTTTTAAATCTGTTTCAGGGTGAACTTGAACGAGCGTAAAATGTGACGAGCGTATTACAGACCATATCATGAACATTACAAAGCATTCCAATAATGCTGTAGGATATCGCGTAACATATCATGGAAGTCATAGATTATTTGATAAAAGTACTCATTATCGTGGCTTGTTACACGGGGGCGCCAATTAGCTATGCTTTCGGTGAGTATATTTACAAATGTCTAATTAGTGACTAAAAATGAAAAGCGAAGTAAGTGCTGCTGCATTTTCTCGGAAACCTCCTGAAGTCTTGCCTGCATAATTATACACTTTGAACTTTCGTGAATCAGCCATTGCGCAAAGCTCATGGGGCAATTAGTATGATTCTTGGACAAATATTTGAAGAACGAGATACACCCCGTTGCTGCAGTTTCTGACTGTGAGTATAATTGGAATATTGAACGAAGGTATGATTACAGGGCAATGTATCGTTCCTCTCGGCATGGAAGAGGGAAAAATTCCAGACAACGCGATCACGGCATCCTCCAGTTACGAGATGAAATCTGTGGGCCCGCAGAATGCTAGGTTCGTAATTCCGCTGATTTAATGTCATTTCACTGGAATGTAATACATGACTCCTACTCACGGTATATGTGAGTTGCGGTGATAACAAAACCATGTAATATTTCAACGTTGCTATTCGCAAAATGCGCACTTTGCGCGCCCCAAAACTGGAATTCCGAGATTTTCGGGAGATACTTGATGTTTTCGAGACGGCTGATGTATTCAATGGTGGATCGGATTACAGTTATTGGATTGTATCCGGTTCGGCCAGTAGGCAATACCCATTCTTTGATGGATTTTCACGATATTACAACCCCTGCTATCTATAAGTTTAATGCCAGAAAATGAGAACGAAAACTATCAAATTTGGACTGAATGGAACAACGTTGCTGACCAGCAATTCGGTCATTCACACTTGAATCAGGATATTTTACGCTGTGGCCAATTCCAGGCCCGGCGCTAGTTGTGTGGTCTATGTGGAGCATTCCACACGCCGAATTTTGGTGGGTGTGGAATTCCACATCCAGGATTTTAGTTATCCCTATAGATATGCCGAAAGTTTGCAATGAAAACCGGTGATATAAGTAAAAGTAAATCTGAAATAGAAAAATATATAGAAAACATGAAGAAAAATGGAATGCCCCGCCCCCCCTCCCCCTCACCAGCCGCCACTTATTCCACACCTTGCGAAAATTTGTTCCGCCGGGCCTGGCCAATTCCAACCATTGAATTCAAATGGATTAACGCCACTCCACTGCAATGTTTATACACAAATTTACACAATGACGCTTTATTGCAATTCTACCATAATTCTGGGTCTGGGCTGACAGCTATGAGGCAGTCTCTGAACTTCCCGTTACTTATTTTGTTTCCAGCTATTCTGAATTTTGCAAAACTGACTTCATTCATTAAAATCCGTTGATCCGTTCTCAAGATGAATAATTCAAAAAGTACTGAATCGATCAAAGCGAAAATCTAATCACTTGATTTGAGATATTGCATTCAGTCGGGAGACTGCTTTGAAAGTTTCGGAATTACGTCACTTTCTGCACTGAGAGAATTTTCCTTGTGTCCACTGTTATACCGTAAAGGAGGATTGGCTTATTGCGGATTTCGGAGGGCTAGTACTAGAAGCACTTGGATGCCGAGATGAGTTTATTGGAAATATGATTATTTAGAGTGGACCAACTCCATGAATAAGGCGACACGGCACATTTCTTGAACAACTGACGAAAGATAATGTAAACAGAATAGACGAAAATTTTGGAATTTCTAACAGCATTTCACACCAGACCGACTCTCGAGTTCCAAATAAATTCCGGGTGAATACGTATAATGTCGTAAACCCAGTATAAATTCCTATGAAGATCAATATGAAATCAAAGATAAGTTTCTTGACGTAAGTGGCTGGGCGCTCTTTCATCAGTTTTTGTACAAAGAAAGTATCTATACGTATATGTACGAAGTATAATTGCTTGGTAAAACAAATCTCTTATATTTGGGTGTATGGGAATATATTAGCTTTTTGGCGGTAAAATCTTCATTAACGGCGTTCTCAATGTTCCCAGCAACATCCTTTAATATGAGAACCGATGTCTTGCTGTACGGCAGGTTTTCCTCCTTAGTAGAACCAAAATGTGTTTGGGGGATCTAGGTAGTACGTTTATTTTCTACTTTGTTGAAATCTTGATTTGGTCATTCCCAGACGTTATGGCAAGTAAATAAATAGTTACCAATGAAAATTTCCAGTGTTTTACGGAGAACGAAACGATTGTTGACCAAAAGGTTGGTTATGAATGAGCAAATATCACTGTCAAAAGTGTTTGTTGTGAACAATGTGTTGGAAGATTTATTCACGTACAGGAATCATGAATCACTTCACATTTCAGTCAAATTAATGACAATTACGGCGAACTTACCACATAATTTCGTTATCTTGCAATGAATGTAGTAGGAGTAGGTGGTATTAAAAATTCTTTCATAAATTCAAAGAACATGCATGGCGTTCATGTTGTTATACTAAATTTGTAATTTTACAAGACCTTTGTGTAGTAATTTTTTACAGTGCACTATTCAATTAACAATGTCACTGATCCACTCTGAAGGCTCATAGACTTCAGCAATTACCCACAATCGAGCAATTACCAAATTCGACTGATCCGCTCTCAAAACCTATACTTGTTCCAGCAATTCCATAGTTTGCAATTGCGTAGCGTTCTCATAAGTCCGTTATACTCTTGGTATCTGATATACGACCGAAATGAGCTCGCGCTATATGTCTTCGTGTGAAATAGCAGATTGCTTAGATCCAATGTGGAACAAATCTACTCTGGAGATTGAGAATTTATTTTCGACGATACCAATCTTCGCCGAAACCTAAAGCGTGGATTTCTATGACGCCGAAAAGAAATGAATTTTTGGAAGAAATACAGTGAAACCTCATTTCTGCGTTCTCCAAGAGGTATTATAGCAAAGATTGCGTATAAGGTGCGCATCACGTCGAAATGAAACGAAAATTCCGGCAGTATTCAAGTACTGCAAATTTACCGTCGTTACCAAAGAAATGTTATCGCCGATAAGGGAACATTTCACACGATATCGAGGCGATTCGGTACTAAAATCCGTGCTCTCGCTGGGCCAACTCATGTAGTCTGAGAAAGATCCAGTATGAAAATTCACGCAAAATGTCATACATACTAAACGAGCGGGACGCGTATAATCGAAAGCTGGACAGTCCCGATACCTGGCTCGGGGGGGTAACCACTTCGAAATGTGGTGGTCCCAACCATTTCACAACCATATCATTGGTATTTCATGGGTCATGACCGTCGCAACTATTTCACAAGTGGATACCCCCTTGACCTGGCCACTTTAGGGGGCGTCCATAAATTACGTGAGGCGATTTTTGCGATTTTTCCCCCCCCCCCCCCCCTAAACGCCTCACGTAATTTGTCGACGCCCCCTTATGGGCACGGGATTGGTACATGGTTGAAATCGTCCAGGTATGTAATGAAATGTCCAGCTACACTTGTTCAGTTTTTTTTCTTGTACTATCTCATTTCGGGATCCATAAATTACCCCCTCACTTTGTTCTTCAGCAATCCAATACTTCATCGCGGGGAAAAAAGCTTGATTTGATCCAATTGGATTCACCTCAGATGATATTCTACATCACAAGGCCACCGTGGTGGATAACCTTGGTGAATATACATATGAGTTTTTTCCCCCGAGTACGCAGTCGGGAATGGTTGCGGTTACGAAAACAGAAAAAATTGGTTTTAGGAGTTATTCCGTTGTATGATATTCTTTTACGAGTTATAAGTTTCTTTCTGTGGCCTGTGAATATTTTTGTGTCGGGTTATTTTACCGCACGATGTTTTTTTCTGACGGGAACGCCGGAGGTTTAGAAAAATAATACATCCTATTGATGTGGGAAGACAATGACGATATTTACCGTCCTTGAAAATATTTCCATTACCCGATCAGGCAATGTAAGTTCCCTCTGTTATTATTTGTTAAACTTCCCATGCAGGTGTTAGATATTACAAGATATGTAATGATATCACAGAATCCCTTACCGGTGTAGGTAATTGCTGAGGAAAAAATATTGTGATGTAATTAAAACTGTAGGTGGGGTATTCCAGCCATTGTCGCTCAAGATTTGACTCGACATTTTTTTAATTTGTTCAATAATTTCGTACGATGTATAGGTCTATATCACAGGAGCATCTGTGAATTTTCGAAAAAAATTTGCTGCAACCGTGTTTTTGTAATTAATATCACAATCTTCGATTAGAATATAAATTCTACGATTTTCTTCAAATCAAACACAGTAGTAGCAAAATGAGGGAAGGCTGCATGCAGGCTTACTGAAGATCTGACTGCAGACAGTTACCAGCTATTTTCGCATTTGACTACGAGACTGACATCAGATATGTAGAATTTCAGAATCGTGCATAAGACTGCAGTCAGACAGCACGAATATTCTGCCATCGAAGATTCTGTATTTGCTCTGTAGGAAGACTTCGCGCAGAGTCTATGCAAATCCTGTCTTTCTAGGTATTGCTACTAGGGATATTATCTGCCTGGGAAAATTATTTCGTCTCAAAAAGCAATGGAATCGGACGCTATTGCCAAGTAGGTACTTGTCAAGGCATAATGGTGATTGATATATGAACGAATAAATATGAAAATGAAAATTGAATTTGAAGAAATTATGTCTTACTCATCGAAACGTGATTGCCCAAAATAATGGAATGAAAATTGAAACTTAGGTAGTGGTACTTGGCGCGTCTCTTTTGAAGTACTTGGCGAGAGGTTTCTGCACTAGGGGTATGATATTTTCAAACAGGAATACCCCTAATCTAGACTCTGATGCCTGACACGAATACTTATGAGCACTGAAAAACGATATTTTGATTGTAGATAATAAGGCATAGAAAGATTCAATCGCCCACGATCGGCTAGGTCTCGGAAATCAAGTTTTTGGATATCAAATCAAAGGATGTATTCTAATCGAAGTTTTTGATACTCGATAATGGTTGGAATATGTATAGTACTCGTACAACAGTATTGTTGTTTCACGTTATCAATCAAATTTGACGCACAATTTACATAATTTTGTCTCTGGCCATCATAACAAAAAAAGTTTCCGGTTGTTCCGTTACCCAATTGGGGGAAAATCGGAGCTTGATGTATGAGGGGCGAGTTGTAACAGATGTGTTCATCTCAAATCTCATCAAGCTGGAGAAATATCGAAGCAGTCATTCGAAAACCAGAACGACAACGCAGGTGCGTCATACTGTGACTTATGTCTGATACATCTGTCTCCCCTGCTATTTTATTCTGCACAAGCAAGCATTTAGATATATGAAAAAGGCGGGCAAAATGGGCCCTTTAGATAATCAAGTGCAATTTTTCCAAAAGGTATAATAGCTTGAAATATATTTCCGGGCCAATAAAGTGCCATTAATCCAATTCTACGAACGAATTTGATTAATGGCGTTGAACTATTGTTCAAGTATAATTTTTGTTTTCGAATGTCAGTAAAGACAAAGAATAACAAAGTAAATGTATCGGCGATTTTCGCAGAATACGACAAGAGAAAAATGGTGGAGCCTGGTGTCCGAAGGCCCAGATCAGCAGTGACATCAGAGAATACTTGGAAGTGGATCTCACAAGAAATCACCTCATCACATGGACCGAAACACAGGGTAGATTCGGTAATGGTCAGGGGCAAGAATATGCGGAAACATTTTTCTTGGAATACTGGCGTGACATGAAATGGCACCAATATAAAACCATAAAAGGGGACAGGGTGCGTCAATCATCACCGACCTTTATCACGTCGTGCGCTTGTTATTCTCAATCTCATTGTTTCGCTCGATCTCATCATTGTTCGTTGATAGGTACTCCGTGGTAACAGCAACACGTATTTAGTCGAGAGGCAGAAATTGGATCTGCCGTTCGTTGCTAGCAGAGTTCGATTCGTTCCATACAGTCAACATCCCCGAACGGTTTGCATGCGGGTTGAAATTTACGGCTGTGTCTGGGAGCGTACGTACGAAACATTGTTCCCGTTTTAATGCATCTGAATTCGTTTTATTGGTCGACAATGAACATTGAAAAAGTATAATTTTTATCGCGCAGAACAAATCACCAAATATTCAGTCCCGAAGGGTGAAACCTTTGGTCCCAATGGTTACAACGTCGAAGACTCGTCTTACGACGGTACTGAAAGCGGCAATGTTATGGTCGACGGACTAGGGCAGCTCACCGACGGAATAATCGGAGACGACCCGGGCACTATTTCGAGTAGTTCTACAAGTTGGGTCGGATGGAATAATTTCGGATCCGTGGAACTTGTTTTCGAATTCTACAACGTGCGGGAGTTCGAAAACTGTACCATTCACACAGCACATCTACCGAGTCGGCATATCCAGGTATAAATTGATTCGAATACTGTTCGTCGTCTCCGTGGCTTACATCGCGCAGGTATTCGCACAACTACTTGAAAAATTCCAGATTTTCTCGGCCGCGTACGTCTGGTTCTCCTTCGACGGCAAACAATATCACCCGACTCCGGAGAAGCTCGATGTTATCGAAGAATTCGAAGAAACTATGAGGAGTATTTCAATCCCATTGCAGTCCAGGATAGGTCGCTTCGTGAAAGTTGAGCTTGTACCAAAAGTTAAATGGCTTCTGGTGAGCGAAGTCACGTTCGACTCTGGTGAGACAATCATTCGGATCTTTTAAGCCAGTCACGGTGGTTGTACTGCGTCATCCTCTGCCATCCAATCAGCAGTATTAATTAGAAATTCTTTTGTTCGCAGTTCCAGGATCGCGGAATCTTTCAGACGAATCCTCTGAGCAGTTTTATCGAGATTGTCATAAGAATAATGAATCCGAGTTGGCCGGTATCGAGGACTCAAATCCGAGCTTCAACGGGACGATCTTCGACCTGCCTCCCAATCTGACACCCGACGCCTTTCCCGTCAGCAATTCGCAGACCTACATAGGACTCGTGAGCGGAGTCCTTACGGTGACTGCGCTACTACTGACGTGTACGATTTTTCTGATGAAGCAACGAGGACGCAACAAGGTCGCACTTCTGCAGAAGCACACCGCCTTGTTGTGCAGATCGCCAACGCCTGGAATCACGATCAATATGAAAGATATCAAAATGCCTCCGCCCATTATTGTCAATGGACTCTCTCAATCCAGGCTATCTTTGAAAAGTAAGACACTCTCAGTCGACAGTCACAGCCTTCGTAACGAAGACACTCTGGGAAGCGAATACGAAAAATGTAGCGTGTACGAGAGGACCTACAAGCTGTATTCGAAAGAAAATCTCGGATATGAACCTCATACGCACAAAAGTGATCGAGTCTCCAGTTGCAAGAGTGAATATTCAGGTACGAATCACAAGAAATTCAGATTCCAATTACTTTATTCAATCCCCCCCGCTGGAAGATCATATTTGTGTCCGTTATACTTGCGGCTTTTTTCGAATCTTCGACATAGAATCAGATATGAAAAATGAATCCGAATCTATTCGCCACTGTCGATTTGAGCGCATGTTTTTTTTATCCAATTTTGGCTTTGAGAGGATCGTTTTCTACCTCGTCCCGCTCAGAATTCGGGGCAGCTTTTTCTAACTTCGATTTCCCATAATCGTTCTCGTTCCGATAGGGCGAGATAGGTCCCAGATAGGTCCAAGAATCAAAAACCATATGCAAATCCGATTAGGAGCATATTTTATCTATCTTATAACATTGCGCGCATACGGTATTTGAGGTAAATTTCATCGAATATATACCTGAAGCGTATCAAACTGTAAGATTCGGAAGAAACGTCGAGACAAATCGTGTTCGATAAAGTTTGGAATATCTTACATATGGACCATTCCACTAAATGCCGTAGTATAGTTATAATATAGGTATAATGTTCGATGTTTTTTTACGAGTTCTTCACATTATTTGGGTGTCAACAAAAAGATTTCTCGGTTTTAAAAGATCTCCGACTGTTATACACTATACATACATATATTTGCATGTTAACATCGAAATGCACGAGTAATGACAAAAAACTCTCAAATTTTCTTTGAACCGTAGCTGTAACTTGGAGGTAATCGAGCCGAAAATGTTTAGACATGCTTTTCATCGGAAATTTCCTTAATCTCCAGAAAATAAAATGATTTTCAAGAAACGGTGGGCATTTTAAGTCTTATTTTTCGAATTTCGTTCTGAAAATGACAAGTCAGGCAAAAATCATCAGCATTTTTGAGAAAATTCAGAAAATTTCCGATCGAAGACCCTGATTTCATTCTTTTTTAAAGTCATTTTTCGAACATTTTTCGTTTGATTAGATTGGGAAATTTCGAAGCAAAATCTAATGATTACGAAAACTCCTATTAACTCCAGTTGGGGATCTTTCAAACTCGTGAAATCTTTTTGTTGACACCCAAATAGTATGAAGAAATCATTAAAAAAAAAAACATAAAAAATCTGGAGGAGCAATGTTCGATGTACGGTATTTCGTGGAATGACCCATATACAGGATGGCCCATTTCATCCGTCGAGAATGGGAGGGGTTTGAAGTGGCATAACTTCGAAACGTCCAGATGTAGATTTGATGTCGAAGACCCATTTCAAATCTGACAAATATCCATGCTTCGAAATGCGTTTTTGACACTAAATCTACATCTGACAGTTTCAAAGTTATGCCACTTTGAGCCCCTCCCATTCTCGACACGTGAAATGGGCCATCCTGTATATTGTTGTGTATGGGTGTTATTAACACAGCCATAATTTCTGCGTCCACAAAACCGACGCAGAAACACAATTGATTGTGAAACAATAGAGATCTCACTGCTCGGGGGATATAATCGTCGAAATTCTACCCGATAATTTAGGTTCAGAATCAATATATCATTCTCGATTCGACGAACCCAAATGGTACAATTGCATTACATGCACAGAATGATGTTTGGTAAGATGATTGAGTTCGAAAAACTCAGATGATAGGACATGCTTTTTTGCAATCATCTGAGTTCCGAAATCTTCCAAAGTTGCTAGTCTTCTTGCAGATTTCACGAGTGACAGCTGCTGCGACGATAAAATAATCGATCGCTTGGTCCTCACACCGTTTCCTGTGAAACGACTCAGCAATACCTCATCTAGAATAAAACATCAAGTTTACGAAGGCTACTACGCGGCAACTGATATTTTGACGGTACGATATGTGCAATCTCGGAGGATTTTCGAAGTAATTCACATTGTTCATTGATTCAAGAATATAAACGAATTCCAGATTAATAAACGAGAAGAGCAAAGCAACTCAAACTTGTTCACATCTCTGCAAATTGAGGACGCCATACACCAGTCGCATGCCTCTAACTCCCACAACCTCCACCATATCTCGAGACACAGATTGAGAATCTTGGATAAAGTAGGGGAAGGAAGTTTTGGACTGGTAATTAACAGTTTAATTGTCATGTAGATCATACAGAGATTATTTCAACGAATAATACCCAAGGTCACTGGTTTATAATATTTCATGACAGACAATATAATAAGCCTATCTATGATGAATTCCTACTGACAACGAACTAGATTATGTGATGAAGCTC
The DNA here is from genome assembly GCA_018420115.1 of Euura saliciscinereae. Taxonomy (NCBI): domain Eukaryota; kingdom Metazoa; phylum Arthropoda; class Insecta; order Hymenoptera; family Tenthredinidae; genus Euura; species Euura saliciscinereae. The sequence continues at coordinate 16,044 of JAFFZH010010938.1, read as the reverse complement.
GAAAAAGTCGTATAATGGCGCTTACGTCCTTATGCCATTAGACACGCGAAATGATTCCATTCGAATTTGGTATGCTTTGCGAGATGTAAAGTAGGAATTGATATAGCTAGGGGATGAGGGGTGGGATTGGTGCAATTTTTCTTCTGACATTTGGGGAAAAAAACTTCGTTTGGAGGTATTGAGCCACCTTGAAACATAAATATTTTCGAGTGAATTGGGAACACCTTCATGAGTGAGGATGATAGGGAAATTGCTGAGAGCCCTGGGATATAGAAGTTGAAAAACCATTTTTCAGATGGCAGCTCAATTTTTCAAGAAAGAGTTTATTTTATCTGTAAGATCTTCCACTTTTTTGTGTGGGAATCCAAATCGCAAGCTTGAGATCAAGATGTTGGCACCCTGGTGTATATATGTATATAGTTTGCCATAATGTCACTTGTGTACTTTGCCTTTATCGCAGGGTTTCTTATGTTATTAATTTCGTCATTCATTACCGATTCCGTTGAAATTGCACAAGTTTATTCAATTGAACAAATATGATGTGTTTGAATACCAACAAATAGGAATGGAATCCACCTATGAATGTAAGCGGAGGGTGTTACCATACACTTATACAGAAGAATTGTTCAATTGAATACACTTGTTTAATTTTAATTGAATCGCTAATGAACGACGAAATGATTAACATAACAAACCTGGACGCGATAAAGGACAAAATAAATTACAAATCACACAATGAAGTACGCAACAAGTGACATTATGGTAAACTATTATGATAAAATCTAAAAATCACTCACACATACATATATAGTAATGATATAGATTAATCAAAAGTGACCATACGTTTCCCCAGGTACATTTGTGCGAGGCTAAAGGTATCCAAAGTCCAGATTCAAACACAGTACGCAACCGGCAGATTGTTATAGTACGATCACTATGGCGCGGCGTTACCGAATCTTTGAGGTATGATCCACGACTATACTATAATATTATTCTCTTTATGTATTTTGAACTCGTAATTTCTAATGATGTGTGGATGCAAATTAATTTATAGGAAACACTTTATGAACAACATGTACTCCCTGGCAAGAATCCGGGATGTGAATATAGCGCGCATCATAGCCCTGGTAGAAGAGGAACCTTTCGGAGCAGTGTTCGAATACGGAGAACTCGGGGATCTACCTAGCTTCATAAAAACTCACGAAAAATCGAGCGATCACATGCCATTGAGGTATCAGCTACTCTTTCCACGATACCTTTTCCACTCGGTGCCATCAATTTACAAAAGCCTGTTTCTTAATTTCAGCTACGGATGTCTACTAAATTTTGCAACGCAGATTGCCTCCGGAATGAAATACCTGGAAAGCTTGCACATTCCACACCGTGATTTAGCTGCCAGGTAACTAATTGTGGAAAAATATCGGAATAATTCGCATGAAATCATATCGCGTGTCTAATGGCAAAAGGTCGTAAGCGCCAAAAATGCGACTTTGGTGGCAAAAGGGTGATCAAACATTTTTTTTCGGTAATCGCTCCGAAAACACTCGAAACGCGAAGATCTATTGAAATTTCCAAGTTCTGAACATTCAAGCAAAAAGTCGTAAGTGCCACCCTATGGGAAATAAATTTCACAATCAAAGATTTTCGATGCCGTTCCAAGAAATTGAATTTATTTATGCTTTATCACCACTTTGACCCATTCGAGAAGAAAAAGAACATCCGGAGAGAAGAATTGAGAAAAAAAAATTATTCGCCCTTTTTGTCGTTTCGCTGAGTTGGCTAATGACATATGGAAAAATAATTTTTTTTTTTTATTTCAGTTCCTTGATTCTCTTTTTCTTTGGAAATGGGTAAAAGTAGTGACAATCCATAAATAAATTGATTTTATTCGAACATCGAACAATTCTCAGTCGAAATCCGGAAGAAAAAAATTGTTCGCCCTTTTGCCATTGAACACGGCAAAAGGTCGTATAATATGGCGCTTACGACCTTTTGCCACTAGACACGCGATATCAATCAACGGCTGAATTTTACTCGCAAAATTGAATATTCATCTTCTGTTCGTATTCCTCGTATAGAAATTGCGTCGTGAGCAAGAATATGACGATAAAAGTATCCGATCATGCGATGTATTGCAGTAAATACGATCGAGAGTATTACATGAACGATTGTTATACGAGGGTGCCGCTTCGTTGGATGGCGTGGGAGGCAATTTTACTGGTGTGTTTGTTTCGTCAAAGTCAGATAAATACCTATATCTACAATATCGTACAGCCGTAGTTGAAATATTAACGAAATCACATTTCCCAGAGAAAACAAACTTGCCAATCCGACGTTTGGTCTTACGCTGTGACGGTGTGGGAAATCCTAATGAACTGTGCGGAGATACCCTACGCCGATTTAACGTCGGAGCAAGTTTTGGAGAACTATAGTAAATGGTACCACTGTGGGCCAACGGAAAAAAATCAACCTCGCATACTTCCGCAGCCACTTCCGTGCTCCAGAGACCTGTATCACATGATGACCAAGTGTTGGAGCAAACGTGCAGATGACAGACCAACTTTTGAGGAAATCTATCTCTTCCTGAAGAGATTAAGCTTCGATTAAAAAATCATTGGCACTGCAGCATGGACCAAATCAATTACAATCAGCTGAGCATCCGCCGTTACCATGTCTTGGATGCTCTAGCCACTAACTTATGCTCAACTAGAATATACCTTGATCTTCTATAAGTATACTCTTAAGATACGTTTAAAAATGTTTATAATACATGTCAATATTATTCGTTCAATACAAGTTTAGCAAAACATATTGAAAGCATTGAAATCATCAACTTAAGTGAGGTTTCTAGAGCTGTGGGTAACTCCAGTCGGTTGATCATAATTCGATATAGGCTCACACGAGAAATGTCACAGTTATATCATTGCCACCGTCAAATGTCTTTGTTCCGGGTAAAATTAAGTGAATTATACTTGATAATATTTGAATTTATTCTTATAATCGTGAAGATCGTACATTCTAAATTCACAATTGTTGATAATTGTTTAATAATTTTTTACGAATTACTAATCGCAACACCGTGGCAGGGCCTCAAATATTAACAAATACCGTGTGATTGATTCTGTGTGCACAAGATGTGAAGTATCAGATCCTACAAGCACTTCGGAATCTGCGATTCGAAGACGGAAACTGTGAGACACAGAAAACGATGTACACCCTACCCCTTGGGCCTTGATATGATGTTGGAAAGCTACGACTTCTGCAAAGTAATGAGATATATACATATACATATACATATCAGCAATAATCTTCGGCAATTGTATTAAGTTTCATATATTATAGTCTGCTGGCTTCACTTTCTTTACACCATTGGTTTCAACGTATAATATAGTGGCGCAATCTAGTAATAATGATACTGGTAATTAGTATGATATGGTGTGGTATGGATGGTGAAGTTACATGTGAATGGGTTTAAGGTTTGAATGATTTCATCCACGTTGATGTGCCAAATCATAATAAGCTAATGGACTCAAGTTATTCGAATTCGAGGTCTCACTGAGAATCGATTAAAAAAAAAAAAAAAAAAAAATAGGAGGTATGTGTGAATCTGTAATTCAATGGTGTTTATCCACTTCTATATTATGAAAGCATAGTTTTTTCAAGTACAGAAAACAGTTTATTTTGTGAAAACTGAAAGGGACAATCAAATTGAAGTGTATCCGTTTCCTGATAAAAACCCAAACGACGTAGTTTTCTGTTTGTACATACATTTTGAGATATTAATTCAACCAACCCATTACCAATATGCATATATCATGACCGCATGATTCGATCGAAAAATGTTTTCCGCTAACTGTTATCCATTCTTCGATATTTATTATAAAAAATGTGTGGAGATTTGCAATTTGACCTCTTGTTGATGATATTGTGCATATACAATAGAAATTAGGTCGTTAAGAGAGCAACCCTTTCCAGAGATGTATCATTATTTTATATGCTGCTGAAGGGATCTCCATTTCTAGCCGAAATGTAAGGAGAAAAAAGATATCCCTTAGTTCCACGACCTCTTCGTCAGTATGAAAAGAATAGTTTTATAAAAAATCCCCTCAGATCAGAAATACTTTATACACATCTTCTGTATAACAATTAATGTAAGATAATTTATGTTATTATTTTAACACTACATACTTACCTAATAATTATCTTCAATAATTTTTATCAAAAATTCGTAATTATACACACATACATATATACATAACTGTAATCCAACTTTGTAATATGAATTATCATATCTAATTGAAAATTATATTCTTCATATTTCCAGTGTTATAATCAATAAAAATTGTTATACAGTGTATTCAAATGGTTTATTCTTAATATGAACATACATATTACATAGATTTCTTTTGTTATTACTGGATTCAAAGAAAATATCTCCAAATACTTACAATGGTCGTGGTCGTTACAACAACTAAATAAATTAAAGAGGATTTGAAGTGTACTACATAACTATATATTTACAATTCTCTTTTATCATTCCATTCAGATGACTAGAGGAACAATGTTCATTTCTTTGTGGAATTCCGACACCGTCTGCTCCCAACGTTCTTCAAAATAAACACCCATTAGAAATCGAGATTGTGAGCCAGTACTAAGAGCCCAAGGCAGATAATGGTCGATGTACATCTTCCTTTGCCTAAAATCATACGGAGAAATCAAATAACAAATTTTACATTTTGTGAACCTCAAGGCCATTTCTTCTATTGTTGAAAAAAAAATCCTCAAAGTATATTTGAGCATCGAGTTCCCCTTCCCCAACGAAACATTTTGAACATAAAAAGAAACAACACAAAATATGACTCGAGAAGTTAGAGGAAACAACGTAAGATATTATCCGCACCTAGGCCGTAGTCGCATAGCTCCAAATAATGCTCCTGATATGCACATGGGAAGATGCGTTTGGAGAGCCTCTACCCATTTGACCGTGACCTCGCCAAGCATAGTAGTGGGCATGGACAATGCGGCATGATAAATGTCGTGTACCTCTCTGTATCTTTGCATCACATACGCAAGTTCCATGTCATCGACAAATTTTACAGCAGCCCTGGAATCTGGCGTGACTTCCTGCAGATAAATCCTGCTTTTAGTTCCTCTGCGATTTGTTTCGAGTCGATATATCAATATATTTCTTTTCGAAAAAATAACTCATCGAGGCCCATTGGCCGAAGAAAGGCCTGGTATTCAATCGGATTATCAACTGATTCTATATCTCAGAACTAGATGAATTTCTTGAATCGTTGAATTGAGTGTGCTTACATTATCTTGCAAAAAGTTATAATATGATCGCCCTAGTGTCCCGTCAGGCAAACGCTTGAGAGCTGACAAATCAATGGTAGATGAATTTATGCGAGGCTTTTGATCTAGAATCCGCTGCCCTTCGGACGAGGACTGCATCTGCTGTAAACAATGTACGAGAGCACTCCGCCCCGTCGTTTCACCCAAGCAGGCAATCATATCACCTCGGAAGGGATTCGCCAATGATATAGCGGCGGCACCTGCAGATAACGCCACACGTTGGAAGACCGACAACTGTACGTGGTTTCGGGTAAAATCTTCGGCAAAATCTTTGCACGTCGACAGTCGGCGTACAGTGGATCTGTCTGCAACCGATCGAGGAAATAATCTTGAGGTGTTATATATTGGAGGAACAAAATTTATTTTTTGTACAATGCTGTGTCTACACATATATGAATAATAATGTACAGTTTTAAAATTATGTTAGAAAATTATTTGGCCTAAAATATGAGCTACTGTAGCATGGCACTAATCGTCCTGGTAACAGTAACTTTGCTTTGGTACAATGTTACTAATTTTACTAATGAATAAATCATTACAACTGGCAACAATTTCACTAGCGAATACCTGCCAGGTACAAATGTGCCTGCAATGGCATCAGACATTTCATTCAATTCTACCAGCACTCAGCTATTATACAATTTCAATTTTACTCTCTTCCAGCCCTATCCTCAGAGGAGAGTACTTCGGTTCCGTCGGTTCTTTTCTTCTGAAGGTGACCCACGTATATATTAAACTGCCGATAACGCTCAAGTTTAATCCTATACAGTTTAGCCATGAAAATATATAATCCCCACCAATGAACATACCCAGATACGTGACGCATATGTTTTTAAGACAGCCAATGATCGTTGTAGTGAGCGCGGAATTGTACAAAGTACACAAAATAACGCTGTAAGACAGGATGAAACCCATTATGCAAGATAATAAAAATTGCAGAAGGAACATCGGATCGGTCCAATACTGAAACTCCATGACTAATTCTATGTCACCGGACAACATCGCTATAACACAAGCGGGTATAACCATAAATAAAGAGTTATAGTACATCAAACCATATTTTCCCAGCTCTTTAGAGTCCAGTTTTTTTTTCATATAAACGCCATTGGCGGCGGTAAAAAAGTCACTGAGAAAAATAAAGATGTAACCTTCGAGGTTGAAGGCAAGGTCGTTCGAAGCTGCCAGTATGGCACCAAAGACCATCGTATAAACACTGAATTGAACGGAGCTTTTCGCTTGCACTCCGAGTATGTAGTATTCGGCGATCATAGTTATGAGAATACTGAATCGTCTGAGGGCGGTGAACATCGGAAGACTCAATTGCTTTGTGCCGCCCAATCCAAAGATCATATTTCCAATGTAAATCATCGGCAGGGGCCAGATCTTCCTGACCGTTCCAACTTCCAGGTCTGGGAATTCGACGAAGCGCAACTTCTTTGCGATCCACAGTACGGCTATCGTAGCCACCATTTGTCCAATGCCAAGTACTTGGAAGGATGGGAAGTTATAGGTAGTCAGCACAGTCTTGTTGACGACAGTTATCGTGAGGGATGACACGCCGTAGAAAAGGGCGGAACTTAACCGCAAAAACACGGGGTTCCGTTGATCGCAGGTCATGGTGTTGTTTATCCAACTTTTCGCTCGCTGACTAATCTCCGGCTTTCGAGTAACCAACTAATCTTGGTTAGAAACCATAACGTGTCAACCTATCCTACGCATTGACGTGTTGTCATATAATAAGGAATATCAACGTACACTGGGATATTCGGAACATTTCCGTAGACACGTTGCAATCTTCGGTACGAGTGCCACGTAGGTTTTGACAGCTGATGCACTTATGCAGTCGACCGGATGCAGTAATCGAACGAATTCGCGCAATCTTTCAGCGCTCGCCGTACAACACAATAAAACTTGACCGACACCGTGCCGATACTCCGGAAATACGGAAAATCAGAGTAACGCAACTTTGTTCCAACAAATTCATCTCTCTGTCCCAGTCTCCGATCCCGAGGGAGCGCGGTCTGCGGTGTAAACTGTAAACTGTAAACTGATCATCAGACGAAGAGAAATAAATCAGAGGGGAGGGGAGGGGGGAAGCATAAGATGACGTAATTCATTATCATTCAAATCTGAGTAGTTTTATTTTTCCTTTTTGCCTTGTTGGTTCGTCACCGGGGGACCATGACCACATTATTACCAGCCCAACGTTTTTACCGAAATCGAGAAAAGCCTGTACGCGTAGAGATGGCGCCTGTTGCCTAGTCGTGGTAGTCATATCTCGATCCTACATACTCTGTCGCTAAAATCGGGATGTACTGAAATTATTCTAAATAGGTCAAACAATATTAAAACTTTTGTCATAGTGATGATATGAGAGAAAATTTGATTGCGAACGACTTTGATCGTGATTTATGTTCAATTTCGTTGCACTACGATTAGTATGTATCCCCTCGTATCGGTGCGCAAACTGATTGAACATAAATCTTCAAAATCAGCATTCAATTATCATTACGTTTCCAATTTTCCATTGAATCATTGTTCAATTTTCAAATTCGAATTCAAAACTAACTAATAGTCGATGTTATCGACAGAGTATGTCCTTAAATTCATTAAAGGCGAACTGGTGGCCCATGTACCGCGGGAAATTCAAACGGGTTAAGGGTTTAAGATTCCGATGTCTTGACGAAAGCCGAGTATACTTAGTTGAGACCCAGCCGAGGCTTACTCCCATATTTTGAAGTCATTTTTGAAGGAGAATCGGATTATTCAAGGGGAATCTGTAAATTACACTCATCAATTCAGTGTTCATAACCTCAAACTCACTTATACCTCTACTATGCGTGTGTTGAGGGGACCAATACAGCGTGCTTCAACAAACTCTGCATACTCCAAAAACAAAGTTCATTAGACATCGAAAACTTGATTTTCTTAAAAATCACTTGTTTTAAGGTTTCAGACACACGGTTGATTCAATCATGTCTTTCGAGGTCTCATTTTTTTCGAAGAGCAATTCTTCATCATATGAATGAGAGAAACTGAGAAAAAAAATCCTGTGCTGAGTTATGGTCAGTTATCGAAATTTAGCGACAATCTAGTCACTCTTTTGCTGATAACTTGGTCCAAAATGTATTTTTTTTTCCTTCAATTTCCCTCACTCAGACGATGAATAGAAGGATTGCTGAAAATGAGAAGTCGAGAGACATAATCGGATCAACCGTGGGCCCGAATCCTTACAAGTGATTTTTGAAGAAGGCAATTTTTCGATCTGCAATGAACTTTGGATAGGATATTAATTATTTTTGGAGCATGGAGTATTCGTTGAATCACGCTGTACTGGTCTCCTTAACGATTTATATTCGTATTATTAGTACTTGTACTTTTTATTTACAAATTGAAAAATGACGGTCACATATGAATTTAAACTGCCCGCGGTAAATCGGGCACCAGAAGGCTGCAAATGGCGCTGTTCAATTGATTTTACTCGGCGGGCTCAGTATTCTTGGCTCAGTCCACCATCGAGTGTATAATAGTCGCGGAACTTGTGAGAAGGAACGATGAACGATCAATGATAACGTCGATGAGCCGAAATGAGACGGATAACAATTAACCCTATACAAAGTTAAGATGGATTTGAAACATGGACGGATTCGCGGTTCCCACGTAGTTTGGAACCCGAACCACGGAGGAGATGCGGAACCCAATTCGACTTCGTCGCGTTAAATCGACTGACTCCGTCGCCGCCATGGAGTAGAAGGAGACATATCTCCCCACGTTTAGGCTTCTAAAAGTGGTCGTGAAATCCCACGGTAAAGGGAGCGCTGCGAACGAGTCTGTACAGCAGAGATCCGGGCTGACGTAGGCGCGCGCATCAGATACACGTAGCCATGTCAATGGTCACTATGGTTACGCGGAAAAGAGGATGGGGGTTACGCGGTATCTGGTGCGCGCGCTCACGTCAGCCCGGATCTCTGCCGTACAGACTCGTTCGTAGCGCCCCCTTTACCGTGGGACAAATTTTTCTTTCAAGATATGTCTCCTTCTACTCCATGGTCGCCGCATACTGTGTGGTTACCGTAATCAGCCGCGGCCATCTTGCGTAGCAGACTACTTCATCCGGTAGCGTTTCACCTTGTCCGTACTCGGTGACTCCCGTTCGGTTGATTGTCGAATTTATTTCAAACTAAGTTTGATATCAAATAGAAGTAAACATGAGCGCGTGGAGACAAGCCGGACTCAAGTAAGTTATTGCTTCGAGTTAACTTCTCGTCAGACCCTACAGTGGGTAGAGTAATCCTCTCTAATTCTTTCGGAAAAAGTTATGTAATAACCTAACTAAAAAGTCACACAGTACAAACCTAAACCTCACATCGATTTCAGCTACATCAACTACTCTCAGATAGCTGCGAAGCTTGTTCGCCAAGCTCTGAAGCCCAATGTCAAGGCTGATGCTCTGAAGCGAGATGAGTCTACCGTCAAGTTCACCCAATGGAAAGATGGCAAGGCTATCAGTAAGTTGAATGCTTTTAGTACACTATTCCACATTCGTGTATCAAATCTGGTGACAGATTCGGTAAACATTTCGGACTCTACCACATCGATTGTGTAATGGCTGTAAATTTCATATTTTAAGATACCGCCCAATAGATATTCATGTGGCCAGAGGGGGGTAACCTGCGGTATAAAGACTTTATTCCGCACCGCAACTCTGAACTTAGCGGTATAAAGTGTCACTTGCCGGAACGAATGAACCCGCGTCAAAAAGTGACTTTTTAATGCCTGTGCCGTAAAAACGTCATTATGCGGTAATGTTTAGGAATTCCGCTGTTTTTCAAAAGCGGATCACTGAATACTTGGCTTCAGATTCAACAGTCTCTAAATATTGATAATTTACAATTCCTCATATCTACATTGACGACCGAAGTTTCGTCTGTTAGAGATGAAATGCTTATATGTCGGTACACCCTAGAGAAAACGTTTCTAACAACGTGTTCAGTCATTAAAAAATACGCCGCTGACACGTTTTTTAGCGCAGCCATACATCAGCTACAAGTTGGAAAAGTTTCGCAGATACTTGAAATCGAAAATTGCTCATTGAGGAACTAATCTACATGAAAAATCAGTTCTGCTGACTTCGGTTTTGCCTAATATTATTATTTGAGTGTTTCATTGAAACTCTTAGACGAAATGGAATTTCGAAGATTTTACGAAATTCTAAAATATCTGTTAGCATCAGTCTTCAAGTGTGGTTGATCGTCGGTAACTCGTACAAAGATTCACATAAATCGTTGATGATATGTTCAATTACTTTTAGTTTCTAGTATAACTTTGAATCATCTAAAATATTTTCTACTTTTTTACAGCTGATAAATACTAAATCCATTGATACGTAAGTTTATCGTTTTAAAAGAGTGATTTGACAAAGAGTGTACATACTTGCATTTTGATTCGATGGTTTGACCCAACGTTCAAATATTAACCAGAATAATTTTATTCATCCAACATATACATATGCATCTTACCATTAATTACGCATGGGATTTTGTGATTTTTCTAGAATTGTCAATTTAACTAAAGATTATGCTACAATCAACCCTTTGTCATTGATATACAAAATTCTGGAATGCTGTTTCAAGAATAAAGTGATCAATTCATTCCCAGCTTCGTCGTTTACCTAAGTTGTCACTGTTGTTCCAGATCTCTGCAAAACACTTTTGCAATCAAGGGTTTTGTTGAATTGTTCTTTTGTCTCTCTCAAGACAGAAAAAGCATTCAACACAAAGTAATCATTCTATTTATATTGATGAATAAGATGCCACTTTGGAAAACAAAATTGAAGTAGTCCTTTACTGTTAGAAAATATTACGAAAACGTGGTTGTCTTTTGTCCTTCCAAACTTCTCCAGAAGTTGATGATTATTGTGTTTTTAATACTAACATTATCTGAAGAGTTGATGAATGAATTATAACAAAGTTTCAGCGGAATACTTTGTCCACGTTTATACTCACTGTATGAATATCTTTGTTTCAGAGCCATAAATAATGAAGCCAAGGCATGAGATAGGGAAGTTCACCTGCTGAATACGTGTTAAATAAAAGTAAATTATGATAAAAACCAGTTGTTATGTAAAATAAACGTATCTCCAAACAACTGTACAAGTTTTGTTTTCGTAGTCCCATGAGCACAATTGATGCTAATTTTTCAATCGTCATCTCCCAGCTGTTTCGTGTGCCTTGCAGTGAACTGAAATCGACAAACGGTATAAATTGGTAGGAGATAAAGATTGTTGTTACAGTTTTCAAATTGTCATACAAAGTCAGGAGAAAAAAATACGCAGCCACATCAAGCGGTCGAACAAACCTATGAATTCTGAAACAAGATCATTGTCGCCGTCGCCGCGCATAGTGCCAGTTATTTCGTCATCTTCAACCATAGGAAGGAACAGTTGTACAAACTCTGGGGTATAAGGGGGCGCGATAGCCTCGAGTACCTAGAGGGTGGAATAAATTCCATTGAGATATTAGAAGACGAACAATCAGGCCAACACCTACCTCTGTAACAAAGTATCTGATGAGAGAAACATCTGTGTCGCCACGCTGCCAGCACTGCTTGATGTAACATACAACCGGGACAACGCATCCCCGACTCAATAAATTGACCATTCTGTCTATCAACATTTTCTTCATCTCCAACTAGAATACATAATCGAGCCATTGATATACAACCAATGTGCTCCAGGGTACTTTGAATATTTGACTACCAAAAGGATAGACGACATGTATTCACCTGAACAAGTATTTCCAACTCGTCTTGCTTACTCTCAAAAAGTTGTACCAGCAGCTGCAACACTTTCGGATGTAAGAGCGGATGACAGGCTACGACCTCGTCTAACAAGGCCAAATGAATGGGACAGTGTTCTGTACTCAGTTTGAAATACGATGGTTCTGTAACAGTGCATTCGACCCATCTGATCACACCCACGCTGACAACGGGAAATCTGAGATCATATGTGCAAAAAAAAACCATAAAAATGATGTGTATTCGATTGATTGTATTTCGAAAGCAAGATCGTTCACCTGATGCACTGATATAGAGTGTTCAGTTCAGCAATCAATTCGGTCGATCCCTTATTGATATTGCATATGTTGTGAACTTTCTCGATTGCTTGAATCGTAGTTTTCAGTTCATCCTTATTGATCCTACGTTGCGTTCCCTTCTTGGCTGGAATTTCGCATACACTTGCCGCATATGCCAGCAAATTAATATACTTTGACTTGTGCTCCGGATTCACTTTCACCCCTGGCTTGAATAACGCGTCGACCAGTAATTCTGTTGAGATCAAATTATTATCGTAACATGTGTGCATAATTTGTTGAACGTCTTGATTATTTACCTAGAAACTGTGGATTCCGAATTAACTCGACCGGAGGAGGATCTGAGTTGGAATAATTTCTGAAGAGTACTGTAATGTCTGCAGGATTCAAAGTATTTCGTGACAGCATGGATCCTAAGGCTTGACAAGCGCTTGGGCTACCAGCAGCTCCGTTCAATGCCATTGTGATAGGAGTTACATCGTGGCGGCTGAAACCGTATTAATGTCAATAAATCGCCCAAACTACGAGATATGCCGAATGCTTACTTCTGTTGAGCACACTTGGTAATCTCTTGAGAAAGTCTTTTCATTGTGAATCCGCCACGTGGTTCTTGTGCCAAAATTTGCAGCAATACTTGACTGTACACATAGGTATGTTGTCCGTGACAGACCATTTTCTGCAACCAGAGGTACGATTCAGGAGATCCCAAGAATCAAAATGACTTACTATCAACTTACGGCACATTCTTGAATACTGGACTGCCAGGCTTCGGGGTTTTGGAGAAATCCTGCAATTGCTGTCTTTAAGACTCTCGAGAATACTTCTATTTGTTGCGCAGCTGTTGAAATGCTCGTAATTTCTCCTTGGAATCCAGCGTCGGATATAAGCTAAAACGAAATTCGAATTCTCTTTCACTCGATTCACGCTTTTCATGCCTCCTGACTTACTTTTATCGTGAAATTCAGCATCAGGCAGTCGGGATATTCTTCCGCCAGTCTGTAAATGAGGGATCGCCACGTAGGGTGCTGTATCATCTCCGTAAGCCAAGCCGGTGTCTACCCGATGGAATAAAAGTATGAAAATAAGATGGAATCAAGATCGAGAAGCGAATAACGTACTTCTCCCTCCTCTGTAAAAATTTTATCAGCCTTCTTGGGGTCAAATGTCTTGAGGATCATGTCTTTCAGATTGTTTTCTACCATAGCTTGAACATCGGTAACTTTGACACCGGCAAGAATCAGCCATTCTGCAAGTAGATTCGCCATCTGAGCGCATGCCGTATAATTTTGAGACAACAGCTCGATAACTTGTTCGGGATTACCCCCAGCTTGGAAATACCTAAAACATATCGGAGCGCGACGATGGATTGACTTCCTACACCGATTGAACTAGTTATCAAATTTTTTACGACTTTGAAGGACTGACCTCTTCAACTGGGTAAAGATTCCAGGCTCCATGATGTAGTCTGGAGTTTTAAACTTATCCAGGCATTCTTTGAGCACCTCCTGAGGATTATCCACCCCATCTTCGCCTCCGTAGTCATCCGGACCACCTCTACCCATATCGTCACCCCACCCTCCTCGTTCTTCGTCGTAATCGGATTCCATCTATGATTTTTAACAAGTAAACAATTCACTTGCTCATTCGGTTGACTATTTCTGTAGGCTTAACTAACAATCGACGTGTGATGTATTAGAACTGAGGGATTTTCAGTGGGTTACGTATCGTGGAATAACAGAGTTTAAAACTTCGTACGTTTCAGTAAACCTTTCGACTGTTACGGTAGCTTCAGGTTCAATTGGAGGTTAGGAAACATTTTCTAGAGTAAAAATTGATGGGACGATTCGAGGTACGTGAAATGTTGATTACAAATTCAAGATGTAATGGATTCGCAACAACTATCTTCGTCACCACGAGATAATGTTTGTTAGTTGAAGTAAATAAAAAATACTCACGTTTGTATACAAAGTTCGACAAAAATTATGGAAAAAGACACAACTTGAAAGTCTCGAAACGTGACTGGTGCTGCGATCTGTGTTAGGCTGGATTTTCATTGGCAGTATTTTGACGCGCGTCAAAACGCCGCAGCAGTGAAACGCCGCAGCAGCGAAATACTGCCAATGAAAACGCTACTGCAGCGGCAGCAAAACGACGCGCGTCCAGCGCCTACGGTATGGTCACGTGATTCGTCAGAGGTTCTCATTTGCGTGTATATACCGGTGAAATTCGTGCCGGGCATCAACCGAGAGCCACAAGTGGAAGGGGATGCGGGAGAAAATAAATGTGCCCGGCACGAATTTCACCGGTATATACACACGCAAATGAGAACCTCTGACGAATCACGTGACCATACCGTAGGCGCTGGACGCGCGTCGTTTTGCTGCCGCTGCAGTAGCGTTTTCATTGGCAGTATTTCGCTGCTGCGGCGTTTCACTGCTGCGACGTTTTGACGCGCGTCAAAATACTGCCAATGAAAATCCAGCCTTAGGCTGGATTTTCATGAGGGTCCTCACTGGGACCCTTGCATAGGGTATGTTCCTTTTTTCACTGCCAGTACTTCAATATGGGGGCGTCAAAGCGCGCTGCGAAGATCGTTCCGAAATAGATTTAAGCGATTGCCGCACTGTAAAACGGAACAGTTTGCAGTTCGCTTTTTCAGCTGCAACTAACCTCAAATGTAGATAATTAATAAAGTTGAGTACGGTAAAGACATGACTTGAGATAAATAATTAATTAATTAATAATAATAATAATGCTAATAATAATAATCGTAATGAGGATTAATTCTTCAAATTTTTCCGTAATAATAGAATAACGGAAAGAAATTGAGGTTATGAGTTAGCCAACGTGCCATATCCCGCGAAATTTAACCGCCAAATCTCCCCTTCTTCGGCTTTTTTGACGCCATATTGGTTTCGCTGCAACTGCCTATGGGTCTTGGGGGCAGCAGTCACAGCACTTACTACGTCATCAAATGGACGGATTCCGTGACGTCATCGAAGCTCCAGAGCGCACTGCGGCCGCATTTCGGAACGGATTCGCAGCACTGCCAGTACTGGCAGTGAAAAAAGGAACATACCCATAGTTGAGGGCAGCACTGCTACTGGTTCCAAAGAGGCGGGAAAATTTAATTCTTAAATATAATTTACACATTTACTCGAATGGATTATTTATGAAATCGTTCATTTCGTTTCGCAACAGACCATTTACGCATGCCTGAATCATGAAAAACGTAAATATAATTTTATTGTTGCAAGAATATTGCCCTCGTATAACCGACTAACATAACCTCACTTTATTGCGTATAACCGACCAACATAACGTCACTTTATTGCAACCTGTCATACGTCTCGGTCCGTGCATGTGCCCAATAAATAATATTGTTAGATACACACTACGTTTTTTCAATTGATTTTTCCATTGAAAAAGTGTTCACTTGTTGTATTTAATGTCACGATAATTATTTGACATTTTTGATAATTTGATTTTGCGCTCGCAAAATATCCAAGAACATTGGCGCCATCTACGCCGAGTTTGACGAATGAGGACCCTCATTGGCAGTATTTTGACGCGCGTCAAAACGCCGCAGCAGTGAAAC
>JAFFZH010010932.1:0-21238 GCA_018420115.1 Euura saliciscinereae | reverse complement strand
TGATTTACACTTGGAATTTTCAAACGCTATTTTCTCAGCCAAAACACATTCGATTGATGTGAAATTGATATCAGTGACGTAGAAAAACTTAACGAAGGGCCTGAGAGTCTTGGATTTGCGAAAATCGAGACGTAATTGCAGTTTTTTTGTAACAATATTGTTCCGTAATCCAAGGAAGTGCTGCCCCTCTCCACTGGGGGCAGCACTTCCTTGGGTTACGGAACAATATTGTTACACAAAATTCTGATTATGTCTTTCGATTTTTGCAAATCCAAGACTCTTAGGCCCTTCGTTCAGTTTTTTTACGTCACTGATATCAAATTCACATCAATCGAATGTGTTTTGGCTGCTCAAATAGGTTTTGAAAATTCCAAGTGTAAATCAGCTTGCGTTTCACCTTAAAGACGATGAGTGGGGGCCCCTACTTTCGTCAAATAACTGAAGCTTCCCGGTCCCGTTAGGCAAACGTATTTGATACTCAACATTCGATCCCTGATTTCAATTGTACCACCTGCACCAGTTTAGTACTGCTAAACTACGATCCTGAATATTTTGACTTTTCATATTATTTCCAACACCAACTAAAATATGATGATTTCCTCAATTATACTTTCAATGTTTTCTGGTAATTGCCATTGAATCGTTATTTCACTTTCTCAGCTAGGAGATCTGGATAATCATAAATCCCATGCCAGTCCAGCTGAACCGAAGCAGCGGAAGAGACTATTATTGGTGAGTGTCATCGACAGTATCACCTGATACGAAGATGCTGAATATATTTATTCACTAATTTTGGTGAATCTATTCGCAGGCCCCTTCTTAGCAGCTATCGTGGAGCGGAATATTCGGGACCGCTTGTGCTGATCTGTAGAACTTTTTGTCGAAGAACGTAAATCATCTGCTGGACGAGAGACTACCACTTTCCTCCAGCACGTCTTCCAATTGATTACTGAATATGTATATACCAGTGAGAATAATGTATACCCCAGCCAAGCTTAAACAATTGCGTTTTTGCCGATTTTCTCAGCATTCTTTGGTAGTTGAATGAATGCTCCACCAACCGGAATTAAATTTGCTCTTCACCATTATTATTCTCATTGAATAACGAAAGAATTCGTGTACTTACGCGTCCCATTATTCGCTTTCACCACAATTTCGCGAGCATAAAACGCGTAGGGTGAATATTCACCCCAGTCCGTAGTTTAAAGGTGAACAAGCGGGTTTGGGCTGACTGTGAGCGAGCCTTTGAACTTCCCGTTATTTATTTTGATCTCACCTGTTTTGAAATTTTCAAATATGACCTCAGGTTTTTGATCAGCGGTTCAAAAAACCTTCGAGTACCAATTTCCGTAAGATTTCGAATGTTTCTAGTGTTTCTCCCGGCAAATTGGATTCGCGATTTTGAATTTCGCAAATCTGACTTCAGATTCTTAATCAGTTACCCAAAAAACCTACGAGTACCAAGTTTCATCCAAATCCAAATGTTTTTAGTTTTTTTGCAGCATATCGAATACGCCAAATGAAAATTTTGCAAAATAGACTTTGGATTCGTTAACGGGAAGTTAAAAAAATGAATCCGTACTTCTAGGGTTAACGAAAACTCATTGAGTTCGTGGACAGTGTAGAACGGCCCCTGAAAGAGGCAACTGGAGTTACATCACGTTATGTTCAAGTAACTTTACTGGACAGTGCAGAACGGCCCCTGAAAAGGGCAACTGGAGTTACATCACGTTATGTTCACTCGTATACGAGGTGTAAACTCTAGTTGCCCGTTTCAGGCGCATGGACTGGCCTTCGAACAGCAATTTCATTACATTATCATGTATTAGGTTATATTTTTGCGTTGTATAGCTGTAAAGGTGAACAATGAATTTGTCGAGATCGCGTGGTTTTGAAGAGCTCCAGCGACTGCAACGAACTTTAGATCCTCGGCGCCGCGTATAGGCAGCGTAACTGTACGAGTGTAACTCCGGTTGCCTATTTTGGGTGCATTACTTTCACTAAGCGCCAAAAACTGAAAATTGCTTACAGAATTGCCTTTTTTTCGAACTTCCGAGCTATAAAATTGAGAGTAGTATACAGAAATAATTCTTGTGCCCTCGTGCACTCCGATAATAAAAGTTCTATGGTAGAAACTGAAAATGATAAACAAATAATATATGTCTAACTTTTCCTGACTGGAAATTGAACTCATAGTGTCGATACAATTAATACAAATAGCTAATTAATTAAGCTCTGAGCAAATAGATATCCTAAAACTTTTCAATTGAATTGGATAGAATAATTTTTGTACCGATAAACCTCTGATAACATGGAACTGTAGTTTTTCTTTCAAAATATCCACAAACTCTCAGAAAAAGATGAATACAGATCCAAAAACGATTCTTATGTTTTAGCTGTATTCAAATATGTAATTGTTGAATGTGTGACGTCAGTTCCTGGATTATCGTCATTTGAATGCTGATGTGTAATATTTCAAAATCTCTTTATACAATTCGAAACTAGTAAAAATCTGAAAATATTCATTAGAATTTTGTTTTTGAATTGAAATAATCTACAGCTGGTCATCAAATAAAAATTATCGATCTACTAACGATGAAAAATCTATACCCAGGGTGAATTTCTAACGATGAGACAGTCTGAAGTCGGCTAGAATGAAGAAACAAGCTTTTAGACAGTTCAGAACCACAATCCAACTGTCTGGAAGCTCATTACTCGATTCTAGCCAACTTCAGACGGTCCAATCGTTAGGAATTCAAAATTATGCGAATGAATAAATAAATAAACTACCACAGACGAGTCCAGGTATCGTG
This sequence comes from Euura saliciscinereae, assembly GCA_018420115.1. Classification (NCBI taxonomy): domain Eukaryota; kingdom Metazoa; phylum Arthropoda; class Insecta; order Hymenoptera; family Tenthredinidae; genus Euura; species Euura saliciscinereae. Next base: position 18,425 of record JAFFZH010010932.1, on the reverse strand, counting down.
TTTATTATATCAATTAAAGGGTTTTGACAACGTATGATTAAGCAATGCTGCTGGCGTTCGATGCAATCCTCGGCCACAAATCGGCGCACTCTTTAGCCACTGGTCCAGTGATTGCGGAGCCCTTCATCTCGCCCTTGTTGTTGACGATAACTCCCGCGTTATCTTCAAAGTATATAAACACTCCGTCCTTCCTCCGGAAAGGCTTGCGTTGCCGGATGACGACCGCAAGCATTACTATAATTCACAATAAAATATATTTTCCAACAATTTCTCAACAGCGACGATGACCACGACAACGCTACTTGAAAAATTTCATAAACAATCGATGCATACCCTTTTTCCTTAGTTCTGGCTTTCCCTTTTTCACGGTGGCGACGATCATGTCACCGGAAGCAGCCGCTGGCAGACGATTGAGGCGACCCTTGACTCCCTGTACCGCAATTACGTACAAGTTTTTGGCCCCTGGAACACAAAAATAAGTTCAAACTAGCTTCAAGACTCATTCAGTGAATTCTGAACACAGCGCCTGACACGTGGAAAGATTGAATCTGTAGGTAACGCGCGGGGACTTCGATGTTTACGTGTATGATATTCGTATCGTCAAACTCACCCGTATTGTCGGCGCAGTTGATAACTGCTCCGACCGGCAGACCCAGGGATATCCTGAACTTCGCTCCAGCTGACCCACCACGACCTTAAACATAAATCAAGTCGTTTATACACGTCGGTTTAGTAACGTGCGCGTGTTGTTGTTAGGTTATTTTTCACGAGCGAGACGTCGCGTCCGTGCGTCTGTATTTATATCGTTTGTTGCTATCGTCGGTCACAAATAACGCGAAATATACGAATAATCGTTTTCACCAATGATTAATGCGATCGTGGAACACTTTAGCGCGCAACATCTCGCTCGAAAACTGACGATTACAACGGATTTATTTTAGGCGAACCGCGGGCTCACCTCTCTTCGACATATTGCCTGGATTGAAAGAGGAAGTCAGTCCAGGCGAACGGTCGGTACTGCAGACTGCGCTTCGACTCCCTAACGCGCATCGCTCACGCGCAGCCTATCAGTATCGGTTCAAACTCGGGTTATTTTGTCCAAAATCTCGCCAAAAGAAGGATAAGACGATTTTTAAAATATCCAAAATCGTGAATATCAATTTTTTTCGATATTAACGCTGTAATTAACCCATTGAAATCTTTTTTTTCACAGAAATGTAAGTTTCTGATTTGATCTCAACGGCGGCCATCATCGATTGGCGGCAATTCTGAAACCTTGTAGCCCCAAGATCACGTTTTAGTCAAAATCATTGAGTATTTGAGCATGAAAAATGTTCTCGAAAAGGGAAGAAAACGAGCTGCCGCTAAAGACGCGGTTGATGGAGGCGCTCTATTCCTGCTCTACAGAAGACGATCGAGAGGTTAAAATTCATCGTTTATGCAGACGGTCGTTTAAAAAGACGTCATTCATTTTTTTCCTAGAATGATCATCTGGCCTCGATGCGAGACTGCATAAGCATTTGCGGAGAAAAGTACCTCGACATACACGGTAATTATCAAATATTTCTTCTTTCGATGGTATGTAATGCGGAAAGTTCCGATACTCGAGTTTCGATAGTTCGATACCTCGACGCAAATGATCGAAGTGATTTTCATCATAATGATGTGCCAATCAGATGTCGAATAGCACCGCACTGAAGTTAGGCGCTATAATCTGATTGGCTAGATTATCTCATCATTATGATGAAAATCACTTTTAAAATTCGATATATCATATCGATAAATATGGGCGTGCCTATATCGATACACTAAAATATCGAGCATTGAGTAGCGAGATATCGATATATGTGATGCTACGGCTAAAACTATTTTAAAAATTTCAAGATGGCGAAATGTTGTGATTTCGCCAGTTTCAGGCATTATGTCTGTTACAATATCGAAATTCGATATGACGTCGATATATATATCGGACGCCAAATATCGATGATAAATATCGATCTTTTTCGGTGAGAATATCGACATTTCGATATATCGATATATATCGCCCATCCCTACTTCTGTGATCGTCTGCTGTTTCGAAATCAAACACATTTTACCACCTTATTACCCTGCCCGAGTATCAATCGTCAAAATAATTGTCATAATGCCAGACGTTTTACTCGCAGACACGATCGCTATGGAGATGGGAGGTAAATTTTACAACCTAACCTCACATTACCTAACCTAAAACTCAAAACACAGTAAAAACGGCCTCTTTCTTATACCTATGATCGACTAACCGAACATAACCTGGATGAAAATTGTCCGGCTAGCGGAAGATTGACCACGATTTCTCTCTCTGACCTTATCGATAGCCCAAGAGCCTTGGCCGCAGCCGATAAAGTTGTATCAGCCTTACGAGGTCGAGCAGATCCTGCTTCCGGACAATGCGAACTGCCTGGCGGTCCAAGCATACCTGAAAATGTGTGGTTTGGAGTTTCAAATTGAACCGAGAAGCAACGCGGAGTACATGTCTCCGTCTGGGAGGGTGCCTTTCATACAGTGCGGAGCATTTCTGATATCCGAATTCGATCCGATAGTCAATTTCATCAATGGCAAAGGCTCCAGCCTCTCCGGGAACCTGGGACCGACGGACAAGGCTGATATGAGAGCCTATATATCCCTAGTTAACAACGTGCTAGTCAATGCCGAGCAGTACGTATGCTGGGTAGACAAGGCGACTCTGAATTCAGTCACCAAGGTGAGACACGGAAGCGTCTATCCGTGGCCACTGAATCATCTCCTCAACTGGCAGAAGCAGAATCAGATAACTAAGAAACTCAATGTTTTGGGATGGTATAATAAAACACTCGAAGAAGTATTCGGAGAGGTGAAAAATTGCTGTACCGCGCTCGCGGAGAGACTCGAGGGAAAGACGTACTTCTTTGGGGACGAGTGAGTATTGACCAGATACGCGACCCCTCCGCGCGGGGGGTGAGTAATTTCCCTTTTCATCCAAGGCCGACGGAACTCGACGCTTTGGTGTACGGACACATCCATGCCCTGACGAACACTCCTCTCCTTTCCTTGTCCCGTGGAGTATCTTCTACGATAGCCAGGTTCCATCAGCTACTCGAACATTCCCGACTTGTAAATGCGCTCTATTTGAACAAGGACTCCGAACTATCCTCCGGACTGCAGCCCCGGACTGATAACACGTCCCAAGACTCGCTTTGGGACTATTCGGGATCCCTTGAGTCCCTGCCCTCCTTACCGGAAGATTCTGCCGTGTGTTGATGTTGAGAAAATTTGTTGAAAAGGAAGAACAGATTTTCAAATTTTTGATCACTTTGATTTACTGTACTGTTCAATAAAATCGTTTTATTTATAAATCTGGCCTCTCCATTTTCATGAGACATTCATGTTGTCATTCCAGCAGTCCAAACGAGCTCGATGCTCTGGCGTTTGGACACATATTTACCATCCTGACTACGCCGCTGCCAAACAACTCTCTGGCAAATATAGTCAAGAGCTATCCTACCCTAGTCAACTTGTGCAAACGCATCGAGTCAAGGTACTTCCAACGGACAGAGGATGATGACTAAGAACTGTAAAGAAGCCTTGTGGTCTCCCCCAGGGACGAAAATGTGGGAAATATTATTCACGTGTTCAATAGAAATGTACATAGTATACTAGTATAGGATAAACAATACGAGATTGCTGATCTCTTGATAATGATAATGATACCTACTCTTACTGAGATGATTTTTTCTAGTGGAAGCTGTATATCGACTAACTAAATAACGCCGACAAAGTGATTGGACGCCTTTTCGTTGAATGTTTATTTATTTTCAATACTGTAAGATACTTCATTTTTTATATTGTTTTTCAATTCATAGGCCTTTTGGGTGTTCATAATTCATCAATATCAATACAAGAATTATTGTACGAATGATGATTGTATCAATAAACAACCGAGTAACATGACGAAAAAAAAATCTTCGTTATTACACCATCCCTTTACGCAGGTCACGAAACAGGGTAGCATCCTGATTCGTGTGTTATCGGACAACATCAATACTTCCGCAAATTTGTGCAATTGAATATTCCGACATTTGAAATCGATCAATTGATCCTCTTTTTCGAGTTTGCACGCGAACCTGCGAACAAATGGTCATTTTGGAGAAGGCAATTACACAATGCGGTTCTACGTGTACGCGTGACCTAAATTCCCGACTCCGGAAAATTTGAACTCGAATCAAAGTGATGTATGATCTAAAAGCGCTAAGGATCGATGCTGGTATCGTTAGTCGGATCATCAGATGGAGAACCGGAGTGTGGTGATATTTCCGATAATTGATCAAGTGAATGAAAAAAATTTAGGACGATGGGGAGGCTGGTGGTTCTCGCACTCGGTCACTCGGTCATTGGGTGAGTCGCACTACCCCCGTAATCTTCCAGGGGGAAGTAGGTCGTTGCCATGGCGACACGGGGTGCATCGGCACCACGACCCCTTCGTCCCAAAAGGCAAAGGAGGAGAAGGAGGAGGAGGAGGAGGAGGAGGAGGAAGCGTCCTTTTTCTTTGTTCCCTCGCGCGATACATTTTTAGCGATTCAAGAAATAATTCGCACCGCGCGGTCATCGTGTTCCTAATGAGTGTATCATTCACACCCTCACGCGTGAACGTGAAAGGTGATGAAATTTTGTACATACACGCATTGTTTATCGCTCTTATTATTCAACAACACCCCTCGCAGGACTTTGCCGGGGAGCATCGAGGCTGCAGCACCTCCACCTACCTCATCGTTCAGATTTTTCCTTGTGTGGATGGACTCGTTGTTGGTAGGGGTGGGTGCAGAGGGTCGCGCGCGCGTGCGCGACGAACTCGCCGCGGCTCGTCTTCGCTCTTCAATCCTCGCGCAGTGTCACGAATAAACGTTTGCGAGGAGGACGCGCCGCGGCGTGTTGCACAACCGTCGCGTTGAGCTTTGTTCCTCTTCTCCGCGCTGCACCGCGACTCTCTTAGTCGCTCTAGTCGTTCCGAAACTGTACCTTTACACGCTGTCCTCAACGCTGCTCTTCTTCACGGCCGTCTGCAGGTCACCCTGGGGTGTCTGCCGAAGAGGTGGCGACGTCGACCAGGCGATCATGAGGCAGAAGTATGTAAGCAAACCGCGGTGTTACGATTAGTACCTGCGTCTCATCGGCGCCTCGCATCAATCGAAGCCCCGAAACAATGTTACCAGATCCTTAGTGCATTGCGTTGCGGTGCGACGCGACGCGGCACCCAACGCGCTCTAGTAAACTAGGACAAAGTGGGACACAAACTTTATGCGCCCCCGCTGCGATCGAAAGCCCCCCGACCAAACTCGTGCCATCGAGTTCTTCGGTGGGGGTGACGCGCGTGCGCGACCCTGACCTACGGCTTTTCTTACCTTCCGCTTCCTCTTACGCTACCCTTATAATCAACGACGCGCTACTCCTCACCCTCGCTTACCGCCTACTTCCCCATCTCACCTTTCCCGCTTTCTTATTTCCATACACTTCGTCATTATATGCAAGGTCATTTCGAACGTGTTCTGTTCTTTGTTCCTCAACTTCCGACTCAGGTAGTCCGTGTAATGAGGAAATACTGAATAGAAGCGGAACACATAGGACAGGGTGAATTCCTGACGACTGAATAGTCTGAAGTTGGCTGGAATCGAGAAATGAGCTTTCAGATAGTTCGACTGGTTCAGAACCGTCTGAAATCTTGTTCCAACTTCAGACTGTTTAATCGTGGAGAACCTGTAACAGCGTGAATTTGAACGTTCGAATGCGGCTGATCGATCGACGGTTTACCCTTGTCACTTGGACAGTGGTATAGCTTGTGAAAATTAGGGTCAAATTTGTATAATCGAAAAAAATAACGGTCCAACAGTTTTCAAACGAGATCACTTTGAAGCTCGGCTAATCAAAGAGAGAGCGACAGAGGCGCCAGCTCGCGACGGCGTCCTGCAGCTTTGCGACCGTTAATCTGTCCTGAACTTCAACCCATTGGCATTCGAAAACTGTGAGATCCTAATTTTTTTCGTGAGAAGAAGATCATTTCGATTTTTATCGGAGAATCCACCCTGTGTCTTGGGACTCGTTGTGCGCACCTGTACGCGTTCGTTGCGTCATGCCTATATGTAGTCCGTAATGTATATAAACAACCGCCGAACGGTGGCCGGCGGACCCGGCGCCAAAGAGGCGAGAACGATTCAATCAATTTTCTCTGGGACTCCGGGTCAACCTCCGCAGAATGACGGCCGACGAGGCTGTGCGGAGCTGCAGGTGGAATGTCGAGGCAACGTCGAGGCTGAAATTAGCCATCTCTGACGTAGCGGGAAGACCGGACGTCGCGACGTCGGTCGTGCGAACCTGACGATGAGATAGAAATGAGAGTTTACTCGGGCGTACCGGTCGCGCTTACATCAGCTGCAAAATTTGTCATTCAGTATTAGCAGAACGACATTCACCAACCCCAGTGGATTCAAAACAAATGACGTTCCATATCGACTGTGGAGAAAAAATATACGATCACTACTTGCGCAGGAATTTTTCCTGATGAAAGTATATCGTACCCAGTAGGGAAAAACAACAAATTTATTCATATGCATTCGCTTTCGTCACAGCAGCACGGTCAATGTCTTTAGATTCTATGTAACAAGTTCAGACTCAATGATCACGTTGATGAATGTGACTGTCGAATATTTTAGAGGATTTGCTGATGTTAAATAGTATTTTTAGTATCCCCAGAATCTTGAAAAAAACACATCAGTCGAATAATTTTACAACAGGGCCGACTGATTTCGTCCAAATTCACTACAGACAGCTTTACGTGGAACAATTTTTACAACTTGATAAGTATCAAATGATGAAAGTTCGCGCCGACTATAATTTTCAAAGAAAGGTTTTCTCATTCACATTCGACACGAAACGTTACGAGTCTGAAATTAGCCCAAGATTGCATGCTATCAGTTTTCGAATCGCGTTGGTTGCGGTGCTGTTGGAGTGGAAAATTCAAATGTCTATATATTCACTGCAATCGATCGTAACGAAATGTGTTTTCAGACGTCTAATGAACCAACTATAGCTAAGCCATGTTTGCTTCTGATAAACGACCGACTGGATCCGGTCTCAATTGTGAACGGCCCGAAAGCATCCAATTGCAAATAAATTGTGCGAGAAACTTCAGGAAATTAGACTACATATAATCGTTTATATGTATGGAGGGAAGTTGGGTGTTCGCCGAAAGCCATCGTCTTGACCTTGAGCCAATGATATATGTGGTTCTCGATTCCGAGCGACTGGGGGTTTACGTGTGCACCTGGTACCAGTGGTTCCGGTGTTCGTCGTCGGCGCGGCTGCGTGGCGGGTGAGAGCATTTGCTACGCGTCCACCACGCGATTACGCGAATCCGACTACGACGTAACACGTAATGTGTATTTATGTATGTTTTCGTGGTTCGCCGCGCGGCGTGCGTATAACCATGCTAGAATATCATCACGTGGAAAGAGAGAAACGGGCTGACGATGTGATGAACGTCACAGTTGCGAATTTGAAAATTTTTGGAAAACGAATTTTGATCCAGCCAAACCGATCGTCATGCTCGTGGTTCGGTACATGGCAACGTGCGTACCAGGTAGAGGTGAGCTCTGTGAATATTTATAGGTTCAGAAGCGATATCGCGCTCGATGGATGGTGATTATTTTTAGAATGTCTCAAAATATCGCTTCGTTCAAACTTATCGAACGAATCGCGCCAGAAATATGTTCACTCCTGATGTAGAATCGTACGTATACACAAACAGGAAGTCATAATTATTCATATACCGCAGCGACACACGTGCAACATGCCTGCGTATCAATAATAACGTTGTTGAGTAAACATAACTAACATCTTTACAACTAATAGCTCGTGTACATACACCGATGCGCGGTTAGTTATTTATTGATGTTTACTCTTCCCCGCGGATCACCGCGAATGATTTCTATTCGTAGATTTCGAGCTTTGTGCGAGAATTCAGAGGTTGTTGCATCGTCGATTTTGAACGCATTTCAACCCCCGCGTTCGAAACTGACGGCTGCGCCATCTACCGGTAGCTTATACACGAACCGTAGAAAAACTAACAGACACAGACTCGGGAGTCGATTTATAAATTTGAACCGAGATTTTTGACGAGTTTATGAGACTTTTTAGAGCAAATGTATACACCCAGAAAAAAATTAATGATGTTTGAATCACTTCCACTACCTGTTGTCTCATATTTGATCACCTAACCTCTTTCACGTGGACCGTAGACAAACAAAATAGTTGACAGAAAGGCAGCTCCGTGAGAAATTTCGAACTCCACCAGAATAAAAAGTTCTGATAGTTGTGAATAGAATTTAAACGATTTGTATTAAACAAAATTGTAGCACGGACGTCGTATTTTTTTTCCTTTCTAGATTCTGGTCAAGTATTTCGAGAATTTGAGCTGTATTATGCCCAATATCTATAAGATATTCTCATTTTTCAACCGACTTAAAAAAAAGGAGGAGGTTCTCAATTCGGTTGTGTTTTTTATGTTTGTTACGTCATAAGTCTGTCATTTATCAACCGATTTTGAACATTTTTTTTTTATTCGAATGGGTATACTTTCAGATTGGTCCCACATAAATTTCATGGAAATCGGTTAGGTAGTTTGGTTTTGGAGTCGGTTTTTGTATCTCAATTTTTTGGATATCGGTATATCATTAAACACACAGGGTGATATCCAAGAAGAACATTTCTAACGATGATACAGTCTGAAGTTGGCTAGAATCGTCAATCGAAAAACAAACTTCGAGAGAGTTCTGAATCAGTCCAACTGTGTGAGAGCTGATTCCTCGATTCTAGCCAACTTCAGACTGTCCCATGGTGAATTCACTCTGTATACAATCACATCGAAACTTTTTTTCCCGGGTCTAGTAATAGTTCACAATCTCGTCGATTGGCGTCGCTTAATTCGCAACAACATGAGCAGAAAGAACAGAAAAAAAAATTGAATGCAGATTGAACGCGCACGCTCGTGGTATCCCTGTGATGACGTATGAATAAAAACAGACCCGAAAACAGTTGAAAATCGTCATCACAATTCACAAATACGCGAGAGTGATCATTTTTCCCGAACAATGTCGCATTGAGCCTTCGGTATTTTATAAAATGAATTCGTGCTCGTTGACAGAGGCTCCTCGAGGCTAGCCGGTTGTCATTATAACTCGACGACTCATCTATGCATACAAGTGACAATATTCGCAATATCGCTATCATTCGGTACCGAGGACCAGTCGACATAACCTCAAATCGAACTACCTGCTCCGTGCGTCGTCCGCCGTCGAAACAACTGTCAGCTGTCAAATGTTTAGTCTCTACGACAATCGACGGTTTGTCGCTATTCATTTGTTCTGTCCCTTGTGCGAAATTCGATATTCAATTTTTACACTTTTAGGAGTATTTTCTCGTACCAAGTCAACCACATAACGATTTCGCTTCCAATTTCCAATATAGAACCGAGATCTCATATTGCAGATTTTTTTAACGCGATGGACGACCTTGGCGCAGCGGTTCTCTTCCGCCGCTACTCCAGCCGCCAACACAACCGCAGTGGACCTCTAGTCTTTTGAACAGTATATAGTGTTACTTCGATCTGTACTTAATGGAACTAGGAGATCTCAAATAGAAGAGAAATTCGCCGCACGGAGAATGAAGCGTGAGTAGTTACGTGTAAAAGAAACTGCATCGGTCCCAAAATTCATATAGCCGAGGTGCTGCAGTGCTTAAAATCCTCCACGATCATCGAATATCGAGATCAGAGCCGGACGAGACTCTTCAGGGTCTAATAATCGTGTATTTTTGATCCTACAGATGAAATCGTGCATCGTTGGACATATTTATTAGGAGCTTGTGCCCATCTGGCAGCTTTGGCTTTCGACTATCCCGACTACCAAAGCTGCTGACCTTGTACAACAATTTTACGTAAGGAAAGAAGAATATTTTTTCCAGGTGAACCGCGGAGCCGGTATTTTTGATACTTTTTAGTCCACGTTGTGCTCTCTTACAGATTTAGAGTCCCTAGAACTCCATCTGGCACATCGTCGTGTGAATCAACGTCAAATATGATCGGCGGTACTGCAAACGTCGCCAGTGAAACCTGCCCCGCTTCATTTTCTGCTTCCAGTTCAACCGCAGCGATCGAGAGATCTGATAAATCTGATCATCCTAATAAAAACCAGCGGAACAGGGTGAGAATCCGATTAAGAATATCGATTTTTGTTGGATATGAAGTAACGGATGAATTTTAGGCCCACGCAAAGATAAAACTACTCGTCAGAAGTCACGCGATGAGAGAGTCAACCTCGCCTCCTAGAGAACCGAACGGACTGCAGCAGCAAGAGGGTGAAAAAATATCCGTCCCCCAGCCAAAATCGCCGTCGAGTTCCTCGGGGAGGTCGAAACAGCTCAACAATAACGATATCATGCAGGATAGCAACGTATCGACGAAGAATACCGGTCCGCAAACCTGCGCGAATCCCGTGCAGAACGGTACAGAAACCGCTGAGATTTCATCCTCAAAGAACGTCGACGGCGAGGGTGCGAACTGCAGCAGTTGTGGCTCGAACCCGACCCCAGGGCTGCTGCAGACTCCGTCGACGCAGCAGATAATACCTGCTCCTAAATCGAGTCATGGGCTTCAACACTCTCCGAAGAGCACGAACCTCGCGCAGCAGATTAACAACAACGAGAGAAACAGGGAGAAGAACAATTCGTCGTCTTGCCCCAATCAGTGCGGGAACAGCAATAACAACAATAACACTCTCACAGTGAGCAGGCCTGGCTCTAGACACAAACTGAGACACAGGAACGCGTCGCAGGGCAGCTTTGACGGCAACTCGCCGAGCATTTCGAGGGACAGTAGCACTGAGCTGTACACGGACAGCACGGGAATCGACCTGGAGCAGTTTATAGGCGACACGCTGAACCGCAATCAGAAAGACCGAACGGTATTGCTCAGGATCGAACGCGAGCTCGTGGACTTTGCAAGAGACAGGCAAAGGGTGTGTCACAAGTTCCCCAACATGTCGTCGTACAACCGGATGCTGGTTCACCGCGTGGCCGCGTACTTTGGGATGGAGCACAACGTGGACCAGACCGGACTCTGCGTCGTTGTTACGAGGACCAAGAACACCAGGATCCCGGATACCAGGTTCAAGGAGAGCATCAGGGACGACATAGTCCTGACGGAGGAACCGAAGCGCAGTATTTTGAAGAGAGATTCGAACTCGTTCGAGGACGGTTTCAGCTTCAAATCGCCGGACAGATTCATCGCCGACTACTGCAGACGCAGTAAGAGCTTCGAAGAACGAGAGGAAGAGTACGAGAGGGCGAGACGGAGGATATTTAAAGACAGCAGCGGGGACAGCGCCGAGGCCACCTCCTGGCCCTGGTCCTCGGCCGAGAGCTCAGAAGCCACGCAAAGGCCGAGAATGCAGCACACCCTCGTCTCGGAACACGGAAATAGGCCTCCGACGCTACTCAAGGTCGAGTCCTTCCACGAAAACGAATCTCTGCGAAGACCCTCCGTGCCAAAGTCATACAGCTTCGGCGGCTACGCAGGCACCATGTTGTCCAGAGACAACAGCATCACCTCGACTCGCAGCGCTGGCGCTCGGCTCACTAAACAAGATTCCGGAACTAGTACCTGCTCTCGCCTCAGTCCGTCCAGCAGTGGCTACAAATCACAGAGTCAGCGGAGCGACGCGACGATTTCCCCATCCCCTTCGCCTTCTCCGGTGATGACTGCCGCAGGTCGGAGCAGCTGCGTCGCCGCGTCCTCGAGTCCCGAGGGAAACGGCCAGCAGGTGATCTGGGCCGTGACGAATATCTCCAGCGTGCCAGCAGGCAGTGTGATAATAGACCCGCGGACTAATTTGCCGTATAAAAATTCAGACGGATCAATCTATCGGTTCGATCCCGAGAATCTGCCTAAAACTCCCGTTGAACAGGGGCACGAGAGAAAAGAGAAGATGGTCTCAGCCCCGGAAGAGGCGACGCAGAAGACTGCAGACACGCAGAAGAGAAGGTCGAGATACGAGGGTCAAAAAAGCGGCCAGGAAGCACCGACGCACTTCGCAAATTCATCGACCTCTCCGAGCCTCCCTTACGAAACTCAAAACACGCAGAATTCGCCGAGAAACGTAACGCAGCAGCAGATACCTCTAGTCAAAAACTGCTCTACGCACGTTTATAATCAGCCCCAACAGCAAATCGCTCAAACTCCGTACGCCGGCTACGTCTCACCCAACTCTCAACCCAGTGGTCAAGGCGTATATATAATGCACACCAGGCCCTCCTCCGCTATCGCTATATCGCCTTACTCCACACCCAATCAAATCAGGGTGGAAGGTAACGCGCAGGCAATCGAGAGAGGGGAAATGCTCTGTTGCAATCAGAACCAGATGATAGCCGGCTACCAGATGCCTGGGGTTCAACCAGCGCCTGTGCAAGCGTTTGAGGTGAACAAAGCGGGGTTTTTATTCATTCCACACGGAGAAAACCCGACACGAGTCGTCAATGTAAGCACATTGATCACCAATGAGACGTTCGAAAAAAAATCTTTCTCACTGGTGAGCAATGTGAGAACACTGGCTAACTGTGTCGCTTCATTGGTCGCCGTTGTGCTACGCATGAAGTTGACTCTCACAGGCAAGCGATGCGTGCACATTCATAGTTCAAGTGTGCGCACTCGGAGCTCGTGCCTCTCTCATTGGTGAGCAATGTCCAGCTCACTACTGAATCTTGCGCCCTTCGCGAATATTTCGTATACGAGATCAGTAGTGAGCTGGACATTGTTCACCAATGAGAGAGGCACGAGCTCCGAGTGCGCACACTTGAACTATGAATGTGCACACATCGTTTGCCCGTGAGAGTCGACTTCATGCGTAGCACAACGGCGACCAATGAAGCGACACCGTTAGCCAGTGTTCTCACATTGCTCACCAATGAGAAAGATTTTTTTTCGAACGTCTCATTGGTGATCAATGTGCTTACATTGACGACTCGTGTCGGGTTTTCTCCGTGTAGGAGATACACTGCGAATATTTTCACTAAATTCTAAATCCCAAACAGGAGGTCACCGATCTGGCTGGATCTTTCGTCGGTATGAATTTCTACGACCAAAGAGCGGCTGGAGATGGTCAGACTGTTGCTGTGGCTGCGCAACCCTACCAGCATTCGTCACAGGCCTCGAATCATTCGATACATCGTGCTAGCCCCTGCTGGCAATCGCATCCTAGTCAAATTCCAGTTAGTTGTACACTTTCGGTCTATGTTTTTGGACCTATTAATGATTCGTTTATTCAACAGGTACAACAAGCGATGTACTTCGTACCTCCGTCGCCAGCGGGTGTACCGAATGGTCACAACACACTCGACGCCAGGCAACATCTTCAAAGATACGGGGCTGCCGCGTATTCCTTCAATCACGCGGGCGGCGTGACCGCGACTAATCAATCGGCTCGTAAATATCTTCGGGGTTTTTGTTACAAATGTTGTTGTAAAATCGTTTTTGGATTCTAATTGATGGAATTTTCTTGTCGCAGCTAGCTACGTGGGCGGCTATCCGGCCCCGACGATACCAACGATGCAGGGTATTTCGGGAATTCAATCTCCCCAGGGAGAGTATGCCTACCAACAAACAGCCCACGTCATTCCAGCATACTATAATCATCCTCAGTCCGGAATCCAGCCTACCCCCGTTATGTACGGAGTTCCAACGCCTCCGAACACCCCGACGAACAGTCAAGTACGATTTTCGCACTCGAAAATCGAGATTGACGTCTAATCAGACTTTTCCCTCTTTCCAGATGTCTGCAGTCCCTCCGCTGATGTATGTAAACTCAAACGGCTACGGACCATCGGCGTTGATAGCGAGCGGAGGTCAGCCGGCTTCTTCGTACGTCGGCGCGGCTCTCGTCCCCAATGTCATGCTGCGGCAGGCCGTACCTACGGTGGGTGACATTGGACACGTTACTTTAAGGTGAAATGAAAGTCACGTGACCTCGATATGATTTACACTTGGAATTTTCGAACGCTATTTTCTCAGCCAAAACACATTCGATTGGTGTGAAATTGATGTCAGTGACGTAGAAAAACTCAATGAAGAGCCTGCCAATCGTAGATTTTCGAAAATCGAGACGTAATAACAGTTTTTTAACAATATTGTTCTGTAATCCAAGGAAGTGCTGCCTCTCTCCACGAGGGGCAGCACCTCCTTGGGTTACAGAACAATATTGTTACACAAAATTCTGATTATGTCTTTCGATATTCGAAAATCCACGATTGGCAGGCCCTTCGTTCAGTTTTTCTACGTCACTGATATCAATTTCACATCAATCGAATGTGTTTTGGCTGAGAAAATAGCGTTCGAAAATTCCAAGTGTAAATCATATCGAGGTCACGTGACTTTCATTTCACCTTAATGCTACTTCTCTCTTCATCCACTCGATTTTCTTGATTTCAGATCACGGGCATGAGAGCATCGACGCCATCTAGTCTTCGGAGAGCCAGTAGATCCCCAGATCCTGGTCATGAAATGTTTGGGGCTGGTGTTAGGGACAGGAATTCGCAGGCTCAGTATCAGATTCCGATGTGCCAAGGCGTGCACATTGTACAAGGTGCTTCTTTTCTTATCCTTCTTTTCATCGAATATTGTTTTTATATCGTTTTATTTTTTGATCTAGGTCTCCCTGGGAATCCTCGGCTTCAGTACGCACCTGCCCCTTCTCCACTTTCGTCCGTACCACAAGGGTGCGCAAGACCTTACAGACCACCGTCCTATTCTACGAGTACCTTGAACGAAGGAGCTAGAAATCCAACTGATAGTAAGGGCCAGAAGCTCAGGAAGCACAGGTAGTAAAACTCTGCGACGTGCACATGTAAATAAATATAGGTGAGTGAGGGGCCGAAAATTTGAGAGAGTAGAGTTTAAAAATCTTTTGTGTAACAAATATTTTTTCAGGAACTGTACGATAGAGTCGATATTTGTAATGTATCTTTGAAGAAGAGAAGAAAGATTAAGATTAAGACTCCGAACTACTACCCGGCGTGCTATTTTATACATTACAAAAAGGTAACGAAGAGCGGATGAAATACAGCGCAGGACACTCTCACTATGATAAATTGATACTATGTTAATTAAAAGCATGTCATTCTTTACTCTTCTTTACCGACCGTACCCGGTTTTCACTGATAGTAAAGCCTACGCGTCACGAGCGCGGAAAAGGAACCAACAGCGCAATTCTAGATGGAATTCCGAAGATGTATACCGGAAAACTTCTTTGTTTCATGCAACAATGAAGACGTATTCTTGATAACTGGACAAAATGGTAATTGTCGCGGCCATGATTGTGAGTTTCGCCCGTTCATCGTGGCCGCGATTACCGCTTGAGATCGACAATTACCATTTTGTGCAGTTTTCAAGAATACGTCTTCATTGTTGCATGAAACAAAGAAGTTTTCCGATATACATCTTCGGAATTCCATCTAGAATTGCGCTGTTGGTTCCTTTTCCGCGCTCGTGACGCGTAGGCTTTGCTATCGGTGAAAACAAGTGATAACCGGGTACGGTCGGTAAAGAAGAGTAAAGAATGACCGGAGCATGAAAAAACCGTTTGAGAAAAGAGAATATAAGAGAATTTTATAGATATATACATATTATTATAAATATATATATAAATATAGGTGATACAGTAAGGATCGATTAATTTTATGATAAATAACAGAATAAGAGAAAGAGAAAGAAACCAAAATATTATATATTGAATGTTTTAAAATGAAAATCGTTACAGAACAGAGCCGCATGATATAATTCGTACACGCATGCATAAATATATATATATATATATTATACATGAAAATTTTTATTTCTCAATCCGGAGTTTACCGATATGTATGTATAGATCTATTGAATTAATATAGATGCATACATATACATAAACTGAAAATACATAAAGCATATATACATATATTATATTATTGTTATTTATTCGCTATATCAAGCGTACCACAAAAACAACAGATAATGCTTGGAAATCGCTGAGATATATATTGAGATCGAATACCTACATAATTTTAAATACATATATTTTCAAGATTGATGGAAATAGTATTCAAACAGTAAAAAAAATATCGCCTCTTTTAGAGAAGAAATTATTTAAAAAAACAAACAAAAAAGCTGCGTCTATCTTTCAAGTAGCACGAGTTTACCGTATCTACGTGTCTCGTTGTCGTGTATGTAGATTTAAAAAAGAAAGCATTAAATTAAAATCAACTGCATGTTTTACACGATTATTGTGCAGAGAATTCATCGGAGCGTTTTTCTCTTCCAAATGACAGAATATTTTTTTCTATAAAGTTGAGCAACGCAACTTCTTGCTTTATGGGATTTTATTATTTTTTGTATCAGATTCTTCAACGGCGAAATTCTGTGTATCGTCGTCTCCGATCATCCGTAGCTTAGTGTGTAGATATTATAAATTGTTGATTAAAAGAGAATGCCAATTTTTTTTCTTTTTGCTCTAAACGTTCAAACGCTCTGTAGACTACGTGTAAGACGTGCAAATACATATTACCTTATTTCGAGATAATACAAAGTGTGAATTTTTAGGCTTAAAGAGAAAAAAAAGCAGAACTGTGTTAGATAGAATAATCGATAAATGTAAAGCAGAAAATAAACTGTTATATCTAGATATTAATTCATGGAAAAAATAAAATTTACTCTCATTATCATTTTCTATACACGGTTATTACGGTACGTCTATGTGTAGTGAAAGATTATTAAACAAAATCATATATAAAACAAAAAAAAACTATTTCAAAATCGCGAGATGTAATACGTTGCTGAAATTAAATTTCTTTCTCATAAACTCGTATATATTTTCTTATCCACCTCATTTAAACATCTACTATGGAAGATTAGAGAAGGTCGAAGCTTTGAAAAGGGCTGATAACAAGATTTGAAACGGCGGCGGGAAACTTTTAGCAATCTTCAGAGGCTCATTTTAAGGTGTAACGCAAGCAGTTTCCGAGTGCGTCTCTCTCGTTCCCGCTGCGGGGCCTATGGCGCTATCTCTCTCGCACTCACGCACCTTTCAAATTTTCAAACGCTATTTTCTCAGCGAAAACACATCCGATTGATGTGAAATTGATATCAGTGACGTAGAAAAACTGAATGAAGGGCCTGCCAATCGTGGATTTTCGAATATCGAAAGACATAATCAGAATTTTATGTAACAATATTGTTCTGTAACCCAAGGAGGTGCTGCCCCTCGTGGAGAGAGGCAGCACTTCCTTGGATTACAGAACAATATTGTTAAAAAACTGTCATTACGTCTCGATTTTTGAAAATCCACGATTGGCAGGCCCTTCATTGAGTTTTTCTACGTCACTGATATCAATTTCACATCAATCGAATACGTTTTGGCTGAGAATATAGCGTTTGAAAATTCCAAGTGTAAATCATATCGAGGTCACGTGACTTTCATTTCACCTTAAGGCGCTGCAGACGCTAGACATGACGAATGCGCGTTCGATGAGATGGCGCCACCGCTGGTCTGCTGTAGGGAAATCCCAGATTTTCGTACCGTATTCAACTGAAAAAGAGGGAGGAAGCTAGAGTTCATTGTCAGTGGCGGATACGTTGCAGGTAACCTAATTCAGCCGATCTCTGTGTTTCATTATTCGATCTTGCCACAGGGAATCGACGGGCTGGTCAACGAATGGACTCGTTTGTTTTGTGGTGTTCATTGTATCACACATAATTGCAGACAGAATTACAAGGTACGTGAATGTACTACTGGATAATTACAGTAGACTCTAGATATATGGCCGAAAATGGGGCTGTAGGAGAGGCCATATACGAAGAGCCCTCTTAGTCCGGGAGACGACCGCGTTTTTTGTACCTCGATCGAGTTATGTGTAGAGACTGTCCTTAATTAATCGGATTGATATGTGCAACCATGAAAGTGCAATCCTGCCAAAGTAAATCCTGCCGGAAATGTTATTTTTTAAATTATCAAAAAATGAAAAAAATAGTGAAACGACCCTCATGGCGTTTTGTAATAAAAAATACATGTACGTGTAGAGGGCTGTGCATTGCATCAGAAAAGTCAATCCTGCCTTGTCCAACTTGGCCGCGTAACTTTGGCAGGGGCGCACAAAGGGGATGTTTGCTGTTGACTAACTACACCCATCGAGTTATGCCTTCAATGAGGTATCAAATCGAAGGTCTCGATGTCTCCTATCCAAAAAGTCAATCCTGCCTTGTGAGAACCTGCCGGAAAGGGGTGGCAGGAGAGACAATTCGGGTCGCGCGCGCCCGCACTTACTTTTTGGTGTTTGGAATA